>JACXGM010000274.1:0-64345 GCA_016801145.1 Umbra pygmaea
ATGTAAACTGTCAAAGTTACTGTGTGCTAATGTAAACTGTCAAAGTTACTGTGTGCTGATGTAAACTGTCAAAGTTACTGTGTGCTGAGATTACCTCTTGTTACCTCAGCACACAGGTTAACTGTCAAAGTTAGTTTGTGCTGAGGTAACCTGTCAAAGTAACTTTATGCTGAGGTCAACTGTCAAAGTTACTGTGTGTTAGGCTTACCTGTCAAATATTGAAGAATGGCTGAGAATTCTTTCTATTTGCAGAGCACTATAACATACATTTTTAGTCTTCTCTTTTTTGACAGACAGCGAGATACACCGAGGGGAGAGTTTTGAAATAGCAGTGAGCCTGAATTCAAACCATGCTGCAGCAGTATGTATGAGCAAGCGTATGTGCACCAGAGGCAGTGGACTGTCCTGCACACCAGCCCTGCTACTCTGCAGGGATTGACAACAGAGGACATTAAACCGTCTCTAGACAGGCTGGAGACATAGAGAGGTGAGGTGTACCTGCAGTGCAGGCTTCTACATCCATCACACCATCAAAACACATTTGAATTCATGTGAATCTGAAGTGTCCAACCGGTAGCCTTTTCCTGCTGATCCACACTCTGATGTGTTCCACGGCTCCACTGACCTTTTCACTGAACACATTCCCTTGGCAATGACCTGCTGTCTTTCTGCACCACTAAATGCTTGTTTATGAAAAGCTAGTGGACATTTCCTCCCGAGGAGATCAATTGAAGGACTGTTATTTGACCCTGACGGTCATCTAACAATGCCTGACCATCTATGAAAATCATCTGGAATTAATGTTCCGCTCTCCTCTATAGGTTTATTTTAGGTTCCTGCATAAACCATTTTTTTCCAAGTGCTTTTCTTTATTATTATTATTATCTTTTTATGTAAATATTGATTTGATATTTCAGAGGACCTCTTGAAATGCACATCTCGTGTCCAAACACGTTAAAATTAATAATGAATAGTAACACTATAATATTTTGCCTTTTACATGCTCTTTCATGTTTAAGCTGTGTTTTATGTATTTGTGTTTTACATTACTCAAACTTTATTTTAAAGGAGGAAGCCATGTTCAATTAGAATGTAATTATTTACACTTCAGGCAAGGGATAAGCATGTATTTTAAAATGTATAGGCTACATCTGTTTTAATTCACACCGTTAACACTGAGTAGTGTGTTTTTATAAATACCATGTTGACCAATCCGTTCCCTCATTCAGATATTGAATGCATGGGAACAATATGCAGGGAGGTTTACACCAATGCGAAATAATGTTGCCCCGTCTTTCCTGACATCATTAGAAAAAGGAAAAAGTGCAAAATAATGAAACACAACATAAATTGCTTTTCCACTATAAACAACTTCCAGAACAGCACGTTAATGGTCAGCCATCTGGTTCATTGAAAGGCAGGGTACAATCACATTCACACACCATTCACACCTCATAAAAGTAATTCAACAAGTGTGTTTTACCTGCATAAAACCTTAACAGAGAGCCAATCTCCGTGTTAATCCCTTCCTCCTGGACGCGCCACGGGTCCTTAAATCCCAGTTTAAAGAGAAAGTCATGCTGGATCTGGAGAGGCCTCTCGTCTTGCCCAAGCCTCCTGACAGCTTCACCGTGCAGCTGAACATAAAGTGTGGGTTTGGTGTCACCTGCTACGTCTTTATCCTGATCGACGGCAGTTGACCCTTTTTTCAAAGAATCTGGGCGATTGTCGGGTTTTTTTATGGCGGGAATATCAATTACTGTCGAACAGGCCCGGGATAACGAGCAACCAGTACTGCTTGGTGGCAGGCTGCCCAGACAGATAGATTCGACTCTGTCACCTGACCCTGCATCAGGTGTCACGTTGTTTAAATGCCCACCATTGCTAAACGTGTAATTGGCAGATGTAGTGTTGCCTTTAGGAAGAATGGGGTCAATGCTTGCTGTAGGACAGTCGAGCTCCAGTTCGTCTGAAGAGCTGCCATATGTGTCGTGGCCCTCCGTCGCGCTGTCAAAAGTAGGACTCAGGATGGATGCGTCGGTGCCCAAGATCATGTCGTCACTGAGGGAGTCCCGGTGCTCACTGAGCCGGGCCCCTGAGCTGCTGAGGTCATCGAATGCGCTGCTGCTCTCCACGTCCGAGCCAGAATTGAGCCCGTAACTGTCCACTCCGTTCAGCCTCTGGTCAGAATCATCCTCATTAGGCGTATGAAGGTTAGAGTTAGAATTTAGGTCCGAAGAGTGTGTTACATTATCTTGCGAATCTGATTCCGGAGTAAAAAGTTTTGCACTTAAATCCTGTTGCTTTTGCCTCTCGTCACCCAGAGGTAGCCTCAACCGGTCACTCGGGTGATCCGACAGGCCCCTCATAAATTCTGGTGGTTCTGAATGATTGCATTTCATACTAATATCCCTATTTAGTTTATACTGGCTGTCATATGCATATTTTAAATTACAGTTGCCGTTCTGATCAGTCTTTAGGTTGTCTTTGCAAAATATACGCAATACTGAGTTCGACTTACTGCCCAGTTTGCTCATACGGAGCGCAATCTCCCCGGCAGTGGTATCCATCGTGCACAGCACTGGCCTAGGATACGATGGCGATGTGAGTTTGTCATGGACATGTATGGATCCCCTGTGAAGATCACCTCTTACCCACTCTCTATCTGAAGGCTGCAGTTGCATGTTCTGCCGATGTCTCAGTAATGTCTTCCTATCCAGACTCCGAGTATGCAAAGACGCAGACGAAAGGGCCGAGTTCATCTTGGCGCCGCAGGCGGCATTGACAGCTGAGGTGGCAGTGGTTGCAGCTGCGGCGGAGAGGTTCCTTTTCAGCCTCCTCCGTCGCAACAAGAGCGCGTTGGAGTTACTGGATAAACTCCGGCCACTCGTGTTTCCGTTACTTTTATTCGATGCACAAGACCCCACCGCATTCGGAGAGGTGTCGTTCCCATTTCTAATATCTAGACGAGAGGCTACCGAATGTCCACCGCCATCATCCACTGGCGTTCCCTCGGCGGCAGACAGTCCACTAGGCTTCATAAACTTAGTCGCACTTTCATCCGCCAAGCCTTCGTGAACGACAGCCCGCGCACTTTCCATTTCGACAAATGAAAAGTACACTAGATCTCCGTGCGTACTTGGCTTAGCATCAATATTCTACATTAAAAAGCTCGGATATTTACACAATGCAGTAGATGTCCGCCGGTGGGGCGGTGTACTTATCCCGCTATTCATTCACTTCGTAGCCTTTGCTCCAATTGGAATCTCTCCTGCCGTTCCCGAAAACATTTCACCGAGGAAACCCTCTGAAAAGAGGCCGGACTCGAAATGAGAGATCCGTACAAGGGCGGAGACGTGACTGTAACCTACGTCTCATTTACACCCAAATCCTATGGTAGAATATGTAATGAACGTCGGCCGACCTCTTACGCAAATACAGCACGATATATATTAATGAGGTGACACAAGATGGGGGCGCAACAACATTGTATTGCCTTGTGGGAAATGTAGGCATCTTTCAATTTAATGGTATTCAGTTATTTTGAAATACACTACATTTCCCATTAAAAGCAATACCAAAATCAGACAAGCGGTCATGATCCAAAAGGTGAAAATATTATTTTATACACAAAAAATGAATTTACTTGTTATTTGGTTGAGTTGAGGTTTACGAGTTCTATTCAATGGGCTAGATTTCTCTATTTAAAAACCTTTAAGCACCGCCCACGATGTTTACTCACCGCCCATACCTAAATCCCGCTTGTTGCGTTTTTTGATACCACGGATTTAACCGTTCGAGGACGCAGACAAGGAAGTGCCTTTTAAATAATAAAATGATGGTGATTCAACCGGTCAGTGGTACAACCGTAACGCATATGTATGCTACAATAGGAGAGAGAACATGTTCTCCCAGCTCTAACATACTAGACATTCAACATGTAACAGCAATTTAAGCAAGTGTATTTTAATATGCGGTTGCATGACGTGTGTAAATAACGAATGAGCATTCTCTATTCCTCACTGCCGGTAACATGTAGTGTCCGCTATACGCCAAATAAATGTTCACGACGAAGGTTTGATCACCATTTCATCTAGACGCCATTTCACAAGGCCACGACGACTGGCCGGTTGTCCTCAATTATGTTATATTGTCCTATTTCGCCACCTAGTGGATTTCCTTATATTGGTGAAATGCCTGGTGTGGATTTTGAGTTGATTTTGAAGAATGTGGCGTAGGTAGTCGGATAATTTTATTATGCCCATAATACAGACTGCCCACAGGACACTTGAGACAGTCAGACCGCGACACACGGTGTATTCTCCTTTTTCAAAGGACAATAGATGGCCTACTATGGTTAGTAATTTCATCAGTAACATATTGTAATTTAAACAGTATTATAGTCTTATTTTTAAATGCAGTACATTACTGTTAATTGCATTAACTGTTAGCTACGCTACATATCCAAAAGTATTTTGACACTTGACCAACTCACCCATATTAGCGTTTTGCATATCCCATTCCAAAACCATGTTAAAATAATATGGATTTGCCCCACCCCCCTCTGTGGCTATAACAGCCGGCACTCTTCTGGGAAGACTTTCCACAAGACTTTGGAGTGTGTCTGTGAAGATTTGTATCCATTCAGCCAAATGAACATTTGTGAGGTCAGGCACTGATGTTGGACGTGAAGGCATGGCTTGTAATTGCCATTCAGCAGCATAGCATAATTGCCAGCAGCATAGCGCCCTGTATTCCACTGCTGGTTTGCTTCTAAAGCTAAGTAGGGTCGGGCCTGGTTAGTCCCTGGATGGGAGACCAGTGCTGCTGGAAATGGTGTTGGAGGGCCAGTAGGGGTCACTCTTCCCTCTGGTCTAAAGATCATTCCCAATGCCCCAGGGTAATAATGGGGACATCTGCCCTGCCTAGGGTGCTGTGTTTCGGATGGGATGTTAAATGGGTGTCCTGACTCTCTGTGGTCATTAAAAATCCCATGGCACTTATTGTAAGAGTAGCAGTGTTGACCCTGGTGTCATGGCCAAATTCCCAACTAGGCCTCTCACATCAATAATTTTCACCTAATGATCCCCCTTCTTCCTAATTGGCATATATAACTACTCATCTCTCCACCTAATAGCTGATGTGTGGTGAGTGGGTGCTACACATTGGTGGTGGATGAGGTGGGCTTTCCCCCTCACTGTGTAAAGCGCTTTGGGTACCTTGAAAAGCGCTATACAAGTTAAATGTATTATTATTATTCAAATTCATTCCAAATGTGTTCAGTGGGGTTGAGGTCAGGGCTCTGTGCAAGCCACTCATGTTCCTCCACAACAAACTTTATGAACCATGTTGTTATGGACCCCACTTTGTGCATGGGACACTGTCATGCTGGAACAGGAAAGGGCCTTCCCCAAACTGTTGCCACAAAGTTGGAAAGCAACCAATTGTCAAAAATGTGTTTATATCCTGTAGCATTAAGATAATCATTCACTGTAACTAAGGGGCCTAGCCCAAACCCTGAAAAACACCCCCAGACCATTATCCCTCCTCCACCATTAGGTATGGGTGTTCACTATCTTTTGGCTAGATATTTTGTGTTCGTCATTTAATCAGCAATTTAATGTAATCAACACTAATACAGAATCACCACTATGACCAAGAACGCTTTGTTGCAACTTGAATGAGCATTTTGGAAGTTTAGAAATTCTTGTAGTAATTTATTACTTAATGTGATAAAACATTTACTCGTCTTTTTATTTCTCGAACATTATCCAAAATGTAAGTGGTTAGATTTATTACTTCCATTACTGGGGTGGAAGTTCTAATGGACATAGTTTAGCTTGTCTTGGTCAGGCAGAATTTCACCACTGCAGTATTTCCCGAATGCAGGTTGTGATGGCAAAATAAAAAGTAAACATTTTTTTAAATTGATATGAACACATCCTAAACCTGCTCATTGTGACTTTGTGTGGTTGATGAGCCATGCCTTTAAGTCAATAATTTAGATGGTAAATTGTTTTAGTCTACAAAGATCTACATGACATTTTGTTTGCTGTATGCATAGAAATCACAGTCACTTTGCAACCATTTCAGAGCTGTCCGTTTTTAAGTGCAGCAACCATTTCAGTCACTAATAAGCATAATCACGGTTGATAATATTTACTTAAATGCATTCTGGTATATATGTAAATAAGATTTTTTTCAAGTAAAATTCGTTAAAGTAAGAGCCATAATACTGTGCATTACATTACAGTAACTGACTTGGTACTGTATATTCAATAACAGATTTACTGTACCATAACATTAGTAGCTGTACTTTAAAAGAAATTACAGTAGCTTCTGGTCGCTTGCTGTCAGTAAGTTAATGTATACCAGAATACCTAATGCTAAATCCAACTTTCAACCGATTCTATGTTAGTTGACTGTAGTGGAATAACAAAGCTATTAGTAATAAAACAGAATTTACTGTCAAGATACTCTTGCCATTTAATTCACTATAGCTCATAACAATATATGCCTTCCACAAGGCTCTAAATGGGACAAGGCTCCATTGCTGCTCTCATGGATGTTTCTCTTGTTTAAATCATTAGGTTTGACTGAAGTACTGAAAAAACTGACACTAGTGACCAGTGATTGCTTAAAAAACATTTTAATAAGACTTCTTGAATATATGTATATATATATATATATATATATGTGTAGATCATTCCACCCGTTACATGCATTGTTCACATGTGCAAAGTAAAGCATGACAGAGGTTAAGCTATTATAGGATAGTCCTGCAGTTTATAACATGGGCTGAAATGAGTGTATTAAGATACCTAGGGATCTTGAAGCAGACATAAGGCTTGAGATATTTTGACATGGTAAATGTGAAAATCTACATGAAAACAAAACAGACTGCATTGCTAATATGGTGACAGTCATAATCAAATTAAGTTGTCAAAAAGAAAAACATGAGATGCCTGAAATTTGAGGTTTTGATCAAACCACTTAATGGTAAGGATCAAAATGTAAAAATTAAACTAGTATTTTCCCTAACCCCTTATTAACCTAAATTTCACTCTAAATGTAAACTTAACCATAACGCTGCATAGAACCCACATAACTCTAATCAACAATCCTAAAATAGCCTCAGTTTTTGACAAGCAACGACAGGCAAAATGGCCCTCAGATTTAATCTTCTTGTTCTCAAGTACAGTTATAGGCTACAAGTCACAAATACTCTGTCTCTAACTCTTTCTGTGTTTCTTAGATTCTGATATACATATTAAATGTCACCCTACAACTAATTTTAATCTTTGTAATAGTAAATTGTGTTCCCATACCAACAGGAATGATGGATATAAATCCTTGAAGAGACTCAATAGCTTCAGATGGTTATATTGTCATGGATTGACAAAATACGTCTAAGAAATGATAATACACAGACTGCGAAAGACTTAATTACATTTAATAGAGAGACATGTTGGTTAATCACATGGTAAATAGAAAGGCATTCATATTTCCAAATTAGAGGGACAAAAGATCACTTTCAAATCGATTACTTCTCTCCACATACACGTAAATGTTAACTGCTGAATTAATATTCTTCCATTTCAACATGACACCTTCCTCATGCACTGTGATCATGTGGTCAGTAAACACACTAACAGGGGCCTCCTACAAGTGTTGACCAAAGCTTTACGAGTCTTCACAATGCCCAAATTGTGTTAGAGGCATACATGTCAGTGTAGGAGGCAGGACGCTGCAATCAAAAAGGAAGTTGGTTCGAGCAGAAAACATGACCTCATCAGATTGTGAAAGCTCTACTTTCTTAAAGATACCCTAATGAAATAAGCAATAACAAAACCGCCAAATACTGTGAATGAGAACAACCGGTGGAGTAAATTAGGCAATATGTGAAGAAAACAAAACGGTCTTATAGTATATAAATAATGGCCCATGTTTTCCTGATCCAAATATATGTGCAATACCAAATGTTCCAAAATGTTTTAGAAAATGTTATTAGGGAATCTTATCGGCAGAACAAAGATGTTCAAAATGATGGAGTATATCTTTTAGTTGGTGAATTTACCTACGCAGGAACATGAACATACTGTAGTCACGGACCAGTCTGGCTACTCACCATTTGTAATATAAATCTTATGACGAGCAATCCTTTTTATCTTGCAAATTTAAGAGCAATGTGTTCCATTTAAAAGTAAAATAGTTGCAACAAAGGATCCAATTAAAATATCCCCCCAAATAATATAACAAAAATAAAAAACAACATGAAATTAAAAACAGGAACATTTATAAGCAAAGTAAAAAATACTCTGGTAATTTATATCCACAGTAAGAAAACAGAAACAGACAAAACAGTGTTTTCATACAGTTCGCAAAAGAGACAAAAAGAATATTGCTTGTTTCTAAATATGTATATATCTATATAGAGAAAAAAATGTATTAAAAAAGTGCAGTGCACCTACATCAGCAGGGTCTGTTAAACATCGGTGCAAAATAAGAGAAGCTTATTCTCAACAATAAATAATAAAAAGTTTAAAGTATCCCTGGATGGTGAGCTAATAGTTCCAAATTACACCCTATTCTCTATTTGGTGGACTACATTTTGCCAAGGCCTATAAAGCTATGGTCACAAATAATAAGGGTGCCATTTGGAAAGTAAAACGGCTCTTCTCTGAAGGTTCAATATTCCAACATCAGAGACGTGATATCTCCTAAAGCCACATGTTAACCCACAGTTTAAAATCAAAGTGACATTTTTAAAAATGAAAGTTGTAAAAAGTATAGAAAAAGCTGTTCAACCGTGAAAGACCTATGGTACATCGTCATTGCACTGCGTTTACCAGCTGCATTTTTCAACAAATGTACCCTTTCAACATCCCGACATGAAATAGACAGTATTTAAGCATGACACTCGTAAAATGGTACTGTCATATCTCTGTATAAATGCAATTTATTTTGGGAGAGTGTAAACAAGGCATTGTCTGCACCATAGCAATAGAAAGAAGTACTCATCTCTACGGCATCTGTGCTTATTGTGGATCCCTGCATTTTGAAGTACTACATTCTCCACTATTGGCTGATCCCTCCTGATGAACCGGCTGGACATTAATCCAACATGGTCACCTGGATGAGCAGCCAATGCAGTTGGAAATCCCACCCAGGTGCCTGCGTTTAAAAAGGTAGATTCACTCAATAGCAATATCCACAAAAGAACAGGTTTCACAGATTCATTCTCTTTCCAGCACTATGGACTGCACTCTCAAATTCACAGTTTGCAATAGACCAACATCTTCAGTACAGCAGGAACTGAATTGCACATGGTGGGAGAATTACGTTGGATTAAATGGTAATGACACAGGTTGCACCCAGGGGGCACTATAACCCAAGGAGAGTAGAAGATAGATATTGCACATAATTCCAGAGGGTTGTATCATTCATCCCACAATGCTTTTTCTTTAACCATTCAGACAGCAGATTAATGTCCAAAAAGCACTAGCTTCATCTTAACAGACCTAAGATACATTCTCCAAACGGTTGAAGTCCACCACACCCAAGGTCCATTGGTATATGGGTCGAAACGGTCCTTTAAGATGAAGACTTAAGGAAGTGGAAACTCCTCCCACCAGGAGCAACAGACCAATCATATCCAAAGGTGACACCATGAGGGAGGGACAGAGGTACAAGGACAGCCACACGATGAAGTAAAGATGGCAGATTTCCAATCCCAGCCAGCCAATCATCCCCAAAGCAGCGAGCACATTCCTGAGCGCTCAGCACTACGGTGGGAGGGGCCAGCCAGTTCGTCACACAGAGAGGATGCATGTTAAAGACTGGCGGGTGACAGGCAGGGCTTAGATTATGTGCTACTAAATCAGGTGTCCATCTACTGTTCGTTTCTCTGGGAGGGGGGGGAGCTACAGAGCGACTGAATTGCAGGGTATTGAAAAGGCAGATCAGAAGACATGGCCTTATTGTAGAAACGGGCACCATTTACTATCCAGCACTTATGGTTGTCAGTGAAGGAAAACAGACAATCTGTCTGGCGTTCCCAATAGACAGTGATGGTCTACGGTCTGTGAAACCTGAGAGAGGAAAGAGCGGAAATATTCATCTGTTCATACAAATTCAAATAAAATGTATCAATTCTGTTGTTCCACATGTGTACTGTACACATTATTTCCAGTTCAGTATTGGTTTTCAATGTGACATTCAGGGGTGCGTTTATGCTCAGGCCAGTAAACAAGTAGGCAGATCTATTTACCTGGTTAAATGGCGACTTGACTCGTGCACTTCCATCTCATTGCTCTTGAAATCATTGAGTTCCTTCCGTATGGCTGCCTGTAAAGCACAAACAGACAAGAAGAATACAAAAGGTTAGTCTCAGCAGTAAGGACCAATAGAAAGTCACTTAGTCTTGCTCCATATCCGTTAAGAGATTATTTATGCGTCATTTACGTTCCTCTTCCACATTTAGACTCAGTGAAAAGAAGTTCCCAGGAGCAGTAGCACATATATACTGTAGTGAAGTGAGATGCAAGAAGTTCTCTCACACCTTTTTTTGTCATATTGCTGTTAACTAAATTTAAAAAGGTCAAGAATGAATAAATTCTTTCAACTACACAAACTTCTCTGCGGCTCCGACTGGGTTGAAAGAAGGAGCAAAAACTGCTAACTTTTACACAAGGCTGTAACTTGAGCTATGTTTAGACATTACACGACAACTGCAACATTGTGGGGGAGATCATTATGCAAATGGCCTGAATAATTGTGTCAACCTATGGCCCGAGACTAGCGTGCAGACAAGTTAGCTACTGGTCTGGACGGCTCCCTGCACTTCCTTAATCACGTGTCCTGGTGACGAGCCTTAAATCCCTCCAGTTCTGTGGCTCCAGTACAGAATGAGTTGGGCAGCAGAAAGCTGCACAAATTACATACGGTAGTTGTTTAACACTCGCTACACAATATCCAAGAATTTCAGGTATTTCACAAAACATATCTAAACCCAAAATGCCAATTGAGTGAGTGCGGGAAATCAGGTGATCACCTGCACCGTTTATCCCACATGCAACAGATTACTTTTCGGAGCCTCCCATCTACGTTATGATTTACAGTATCGCCATCCTCCGAAATGTACTGTAGTTCCAAATTTCAGATTAAACCTTGTACAATGTATGACAAGTTCTTTTTAACACAAGGGTTGTGTGCTTAGGCTTCATGCTGATCCATTATTAAAAAGTATTCCTTCCCCTTCTTTGTATCAGTTTATAAACTTCTCATGTCTTCGTACACCAGGACGAGAATCTCTAAAAATAGAAAACATAAATCCCTTAAAATGATCTCATCACAAAAGATGACTGAAATTTCCAGGAACAACAGTGAAAACTCAGTCAGGTCTTTGGGCCAATATCCTTCCGACAAAAAACGCTGAAGTCTGATTAATTAGCAGGGCGGCGCGGGTTAGTCCCGTCTTCTCATCCCCTGGGACCTGAAAACAGGAAGACATAAAAGCCCTCACCTCTGGTATCTTTAGATGTAGGGAACAAACGTTATGTCAATGGAGCAAGTTCGTTAAGGTTGAGGGGTCCTGAGGCGCCATCTGTTCATCCCCTCGTTATCTTACGCAACTGGGACCATTGTGTAACAGAAGGCAGGCTAATTCCCCTCATTCCTAGTTAGCATATCCCTCCTCACCTCTCAACACTTTATAGGTGACGTGAGGTGAGCAATATTGGTGGTGAAAAATCCTACTATATTTGTGTCAAATATTTAATTACCTCTGTAGAAAGGCATTATACAAGTCAATTTTATTGTTATTATTATGATCAGTCCTCAGGTGTCAACCCTGTTGGCTTGGGTCCCAGTGCAATCGATGACGTCACGAGGGGACATACCGGCTGGATTTTCTTCCAAACAGAGCTCATTAATAGTCAGAAGCGCATTCTGACAAAGTATGGTTGGATCACTTGGGAGCAATAACTTGCACGGCTGTTAGAAATGGGGAAAAAACATCCCAATGAATAAACAGCAACACTGGAAATGCTGTGAGGAGATCCAAAACATATCTCCTGCCGTTCAATTCTCCGACATTATGCCGTATTTCTGTTGCTCTGCACGGATGTCTGCATAGAGGGCCTGCTGCCAGGAACAGCTTTAGTTGTTGTTGTTACCGCTATAAGGAGGGAAGACAGACAGTACATACCTTCAAGCTCTGGACCATTGAGTTGTGGCAGAGGAAATCTAAATAATAGTGAGTATAGCTATGGATTTCTCCATGGAAGATCTGCCAACATTGATGAATATTTGAGCAGCAGCAGTGACCCAGTCACATTGCTCAAGTCGTTTGGACCACCCAAGAATTAACATGTGATTTGATAGAAATTGAGACTTTCAATAAAAATATCTATGATTACATGAAAATGTACCTTATAATTATGTATGTTGTAGCCTGGAAAAATCCAGACCAAAATCCTGAACGATTTACGGTCTGGCATTGAGTCAATGACTCAACTCGAGGGGCGGCACCAACTGGCATTTGAAAATCTCACTGTACGCGATTGGATAACACTACGACCAATCACCAGTGGGTTTTCGCTAAGCCCCTATGGCTATGGCGGAGCTAACTGGTAGATTAAACTATTGCCGTATCAGGCAAAACAGCAAAAACTTCCTTCTTAAAAAGGAACGATTCGAGCGCCGTCTTCTGTTTCTCTTTTAGACAAAAAGCCAAGTCTAAACTCATTCATTGTAGTGGCCAAAACAGTTTCAAACAACTGGTGTTCATCCATAGCGATCTTACAATGTTTACTAATGACTTGAGGTCGCACTTGCAGCGCTGTCCTCATCTTATTAACACGCCTCTGGCCCGCCTATATCAGATACACCGATATGATTGGTGCAGCTCGGCTACAAGGGCATAGTTAATGAGCAGCATTACTCGGTACCAGAGTAACTTGCTGAGCAAATTCAAAATGTGCTCTCGCGAGAACTCTGGATTTCCAGGGTATGTCTGTTGACAAATACAGTTTAAATCTAAGAGAAAATAGTATGATAATAAAAAATGGTATGATGTATAATCAGGGTTTTCTAAAGAAGTCATTATTATTTTGCAAAACAATAGTCTCATTAACCTTTTTTAATCTCAAGTTCATTTTAAGATGATCATAATAAACAATTTGTTTACTGTGGCCAGAAAGAAATGTCTAGTTCATGCAATACAACACATCAGATTGTTAATCATAATTAGGTGTGGGCTGATACATTATACTAGAGTTTTGAATGATGCCACTCAGGAGATGACATATCTATAATCAGGGCCTTGCCTGTGGCTCTGTGGTGAGACATCATTAGGCCTCGGGTTGTATGGGTTTCTGCCCAGAAAACAAACCGGTAATAGGAAGAACATCAAAAAAAAAGGTGACCTTGACATCGCCTGACAGGAAAAAAAGAACAAAATACACAACATCCTACTTTATTGGTGCTATGGAAGAAAAACTACAAATGATTCACCACAGCAGACCAAAATAATGATGAGAAGAGCATTCCTGAAGTAAATGACATCAAGCCAGTCCTCAATGGAAATTTATCTGAAAACAACGGGGCCAGACATTTTAAAATATAGGACTAATTCAAACTATGATTTTGAAAAGATCTTGCAAATGAAGTGACAAAGATAGCCCTCCAGAATAGAAAATTGTAACCCTCCTAACATATACAGCAATATGTAAAATTGGAGAAATATTACTCATGTCTTACACATAAACACAAGGTTTCCCGCAGAACTTTTCTGTCAAGGCGGCCGCCCAGACAAGACCCGATACCCCCCTTAACTGCACAGTCCCCCAAAATAAATATGACGTGTGATATTCGTCCGGCCAGCGCCATCTGGTGGTATTTTAATGTCATTGCGCTCTGTGAAGTGCGCAGCAATAGACAGTGAACGTGTTCACTGTTGCGCATTTCGATAATGTTGCTTAGCACTCCCCCGGGACAAACCGAACTCAACCGCCTTAACTAAACGATTTTCTGGGGGAAACCCTGTAAACATCTTAAGTGGGTGGGGTCTAGGGTGCTACAAGCATTCTCAGCTGCTGCATCTAGTGAACATGTAATGCTCTGTCAGCAAAAACATGGCCCTTACTTTCCCAACTGGCTCTGTCCAATAAAATGCCAGGAAGTACTGTATGTTACAAAAAAACTTGGTCAAACGATCAATAAGAGAATCAGAAGCTACAGTATATACATATCAGACAAGAACTTAAGCTTTAGAGCCCAATGTCATAATCCTCCAAGACAAGTTATAGTCAATGTCACCACATGTTTCATACAGCAGCTTTCAGGTTGGAAGTACGCTAGTTCCCAAAAAATTCTGCCCAATTCGCAGAGGGTCTGGTGGACTCTCACTTTAAATGTTACCATGGGCTCCTTCCCGAAACAGGCACCGCCAGTCAAACTTGAGCTAGCAATCTTCCACTACACTGTCCTCCATATGTCTTTTGCATCGCTGTTGGATTCAAACACGCCCCACAGATAATTACTTAGTAAATTTGATTGATTACAATTTTTTTTTGCCTAAGTCTCTGCCTCAAGGCCAACGTCAAGCTGAAAGTATTCAAGGCTCATATTCGCAATAGAGACTGGGGACGAGGTATGCTTGGATGAAGAACCAACCTTAGATTTTTCAGTTGCTGCCCCAAAGTTGTCAAATAAACTGCCTTTCTATATTAGATCTTCAAGTGCTGATGTTTTTAAATCCCATTTTTCCTATAGCCTGTGAGTCTGCGGCTGAGTAGAAGCTCTGAGTCTCAAATGTCTATCATGTTCTTTTCTTTGTTGAAATGGTCGTTTTATGTCAGTAATGCAGGGTTATAGCGGTCTTAAATGTCTATTATGTGTCTCTTTTTATGTCTGCAATGGTTTTTAAAAATATATTCTTTATGTACAGCAATTTGGTCTGCACCTGCTGTTTTTAGATGTGCTTAATAAATAAATTTGACTCGACTAGCCAACAGTCAACACTGGTTTAAACCTAGAATGCTCTGGCTCCACCCACCGTTACATTATAGCCACTGAGTGACATACAAGAGAATGTGAACGTAAAAATGTACGAAGAAGAAACCAGAGACACAGAATGCCTACGAAAAGAGTTGTGTTCTACTAAGACAGCCATGTCAGCGGCAGTCAGGTCAGCATTTGTCTGGACAGAAATCTGACATGGAGCACAGAGAAGAGGATGTTGGAAAGTGTCCAGTCATGGAAAAACATCTCTGAACGAGGAAGATCTGCACCGGGGGATGCTACGGGCCCAAGATGACTGAGTGATAGTTATGAAGGAATAAACAATGATATCGTGGAAAAACAATAAGATGCTATGGGCCCAATATGACTGAGTGATAGTTATGAAGGAATAAACAATGATACGGAGGAAAAAACAATAAGATGTGCATTGTAAGTCAACCTTGCCAGTGTGTTACCCCAGAGCTGTGCGTGTACAGAAGGCTTATACGTTTTTCTGGGCAGTATCGACAGACTTCAGAAGAAGCTATATATAGCTATATGAACTGCTACACAACTTCATAAAGGCCTTTTGATGTGAAGTGGTGATGCCTGATGAAGCACAGAGTAAACATCAATTTCTCCAGCTACGTGCCTTGTCAGCTGCCGTGAGGCGGGTCCAGGGTTTGTCAGCCCGTCGGTCATGCTCCGGGGCATCAGACACCTCCACGTAGTCGCTGAAGCGAATCAGGATCTTGGCCTGTCTCAGCTCCTCCACTGTGGGCCTCTGGCTGAGCTAGAACACAGGAGCACAAACAGTACAAAATGTGGGCCTGCATATGTATATTTAGCCATTTCATTTTCATAAAAGGAGTTTGTTGTTCTTGATGTAGTTATGTATGAGACCCGGATCTATAGGGTATTCATATTCACATAATGGTTGCAAGGGAAATATTGTTTTCATTGTAGTTGCAATATTTCCTGTGTTTGTAGAAACAGCATGTGCAATAGGCAATGCTGCAATGCAATTTAAGGTGACAGGAACACGCCCAACACCTCGAGGCGAGGCTGAGAGAATCTGGCTTGGCCCAGTGATCGTGCCCTCAGTGCCCTTGGCTTATCTCCTGGGGTGACCTGGGATATGTAGTGTTGTGACTGTGTTCATAACAGTTTTCGCACCTTCCTCTGCGCTCTCTCCTCCCCCCTGAGTCATTGTTGTGCCGTTCATTTTCCTGTGTGAATATTCTGTCCCAACAACTTAGAGAACCAAAATGAGATTTGGCAGTCAGCACGCTGGTTGCCCACAGGGGAATGCAGCATTTTTTTAATGCTACTTTTACATTTAGGGGGAATTGGCATTTTCACAGTTGCATTACATTTCGGGCGCTCCACTCTCCTGCCTTACCTTTCGCGTTAGTCTGCGTTTTATCTCCCTCTTCTCCTCCAACTCCTCCTGCTCGTTGCGTGCTGTGGGAAACACAGGAGGTCAGAGGTCAACTCATGTCTCAGGGTACGTATGGTGTGTGGGTAGAGATGCTTAACAAACAACTCAATACTAGTCAAAGACAGAAAATAAACACCTCATTTACATAATGCAGCTGATTAAAATTCAGCGCCACAAATGCCCTTGTTAAAATTCCACATCACTTTCTTTATGTTTTAAATAGTTTATCATCATTGCCATTTGTTTACTGTCGGACTATTTGAATTGCAGAAATGGAATAAGGGAAATTGTGTTTTTGTCCTCCATCCCTCAATCCCACATGTCGAGTTCTTCCATGTTCAGTAAAGTTTTCTGTTGGCTTGGTTACATTAAAATAACAAATGGCTTGCTTCCACGCAACATCTGGAACATCCCTAATGAAAATTGCATCTAGTTTTGCTTGGAAGAAAATGCTCTCAACTCAGTAGAGATTCCTCTTAGCCTGTCCTATGCATGGGTTGATTTCTAAGTCCCATCAGAAGTTGCATACTATGAATGTAACAAAGACAGTTCTATGCTAGGAAACATCCAAGGTTTCACGATTTCCATTCCTCCCATCTTATAGTTGCACCTCACATTTCTTGTCTTTACACACGTGCAAACGTATGCGCACATTCGCAAACAATTACAAAGCAACCTCTTGGGGACCAAGGCACTGGTGGCAAACTGTTCTCTACTGGTTGCCACTCTCTGATAAAGAGTGTTTGAGCTAAGAGCGCAGCCTCTCTGGGCCTAGCTGGAACCCTGAGGGAATCACATGTCCTCGCCTTATTCAGAGGAAGGAGGAACAAAAAAAGAGACGCAAGATGTATGCCACTGGCTGTGGAATAAGTAGGTCTCTGAAATAACCAGGGTAACTGTGGTTTGAGGCAGTTGGTATAAACCACTGCTGTTCAAATCTGAATAACACAGTACAATAGGGTTCATGTTAAGTTAGTTAAGTAGTTAGTGGAAGAACGTAAGTGAGGTGGTCATTATCAGTAAATTATAAAATAGGTAAGGAGAAGCGGTACATACAGTACTCACGTTTCAGGATGTTCCTCTGTTCCAGTTCCTCAGCACTCGGTCGCTGACTCAACCGCCTGGAACGACACAAAAAACAAAACACAGTCAACCGTACAGCAAATACCGAAACTCAACCCCGGAACAAACTGCACCACAAAAGACACGTGCAACAGAAGCAAAATCGGTGTCAACTGAATCTCCATAGTGAACAACCATACCAATCAGTCTCAAGTAATCTCTGCAGAAATGTCCTGTACCAGTGTCAACTCTGCCTACCGTCAGTTAGTAAACCTACAAACAATAAATTAGCTTAAAATACCATTCAATAGACACGCGTGCAAACATGGACGGGTGCGTTTTCCGTTACAAGACCTAGAACGACGTGAGGAAAAATCAAATGAGGGAAATGGCTAGCTTCTTTTCCTACACGTCTAACCAGTTAGCCTCTCCTCTACTGTCACTTCCCTTTTAGCGGACTCCATTCAGCCAGCGTTATCCGAGTGACATTTTGAGTGACAGCTCGGGTGCCAGCCTATGCCAGCCTGACAGCTCTGGACAAGTTGGCACATGTCAGGACGGGTGGCATCTCAGTCAGCAAAGAACTCCATACCCATTCTCTGCCAGACATTCAGAGAAAATGACAGAATTGAAGGCAGAAGAAAATATATTCCAGCAATATTCTGTGTGCAGGGCTCATTCCTTAAGCAATGTTACTTCTTTAGAGCATCACATGAATTCTGAAGGTCAGAATGTACATATCAGCCTTCTTTTCATCATGGACATTCTCATTTACTTAGAGACAGCAAATACTCTCAGACTTTGGGTTTATTCATTCACACTATACTATAGCATACGGCGCACACGCTGCACAATTCAGTTGACTATGACCTTCTGTCAATCTTTATTCTCCTCATTCCAGGTCTGTTAACAATCTGAATCACACTGACATCTTTCTGGATCATCTAGAAACTCCTGCACGAGAAGAGTGGTGCAAAAGCCTGATTTGCTGTTTCTGTTTTGTCAAGCATAAATCAAATGCTGACCCTGGCTCAGGTAACAGAAAGTGAGGCAGGAAAGGCATTCTCTGAAAGCATGCAGGGTACCAATCGCCACATGAAACCCGGCTAAAATGATACTCAGACACAGACATGAACAAACGCAGAATTAATTTTTATGGAGAATATTGTAATTGAGAATGAGTTTTTTTCCCCCCGTGTCCTTATTTCCTGTATCTACAACCCCAATTCCAATTCCAAAAAAGTTGGGAAAGTATGGAAAATGCTAATAAAATAGAGTGATTTCTAAATCAAAAAGCATTGTGACAAGCTGAAATAATAATAGTAATAATAATAATAATTCTCCCGTCTCTGACCACAAATTGGAAATAACTGCAGTTACACATGGGATCCCCCAGGGCTCTGTTCTGGGTCCCCTACTCTTCACCATCTACATTCACCCCCTTGGTCAGATCCTCTGCAATTTCAAACTTGACAGTGATGACACTGAGATTTACCTCAGGTACATGGATGCACCACAACTTCATTAAGCTCAACAGTGACAAAACAGAACTCCTTCTCATAGACACTAAATCCACCCTCAATATATCTGGCAAACGTACTATCAATTACACATTTGTTTCCCCCTATACTTAGGCATCATCCTTGACGCCACCCTCTGCTTTGGGCAACACATTATAGAGACTGTCAAATCCTAATTTTTCCATCTTCATAATATTGCCAAACTCAAATCCTCCCTCTCCCCACCTGCAGCTGAAACACTGATTCATGCATTCATCTCCCCCCGTTTCAACTATTGCAACTCTTGCACGGCAATGGTTCAAAATACCCTGACTGACTATTAAAGCCCTCCACCACCTTGCTCCTCCTTACCTCTCGGAACTTCTTCTGCCCTATCAACCCACACGCTCCCTCCGCTCTGGTTCAGCAGGCCATCTCAACATCCCTAGGTCCTAGCTCCAGAGCTTTGATGACAGGGCTTTCTCCAGGGTTGCTACCAGGCTCTGGAACTCCCTGCCTCAATCCATCCATGACCCTGACTCTGTTAACATCTTCCTCCACCGTCTATTCTGTTTAAACAATTCTTCCCACTGCCCCTGCATTTTCCAACATGGTTGTGTCAGCAGAGAGTGTGGGTGCTAGCATGGCCTGCCTGCATTACTGACCTGTCTCCGACTGAGAATGTGTGGCGCATTATAAAACGCAAAATAAGGCAACGAAGGCCCCACAGGAACATTTGTGGAGCTTAAGACATGCATAATGTATGAAAATGTCAAACTGAACCAACTGGTGTCTTCAGTGCCCAAACGCTTAATAAGTGTTATTAAAAGAAAAGGTGATGTTACACAGTGGTAAACAGGCAACTGTCCCAACATTTTTGGAGTGTGTAGCAGTCATCATATTTGAAATTAGTGTATATTATTTTTTTGCATTTTCCATACTGTCCTAACTCTTTCAGAACTGGGGTTGTACCAATTTCATGGTGTTCAATCGGCAGACTTCAGACCAGGATATAATTCCTGTGATGCAACTTTACTGCTGAGCAGTGACTTACTTCACTGGGTTAATTGCAGGTTGACATTTTGTAATTGTATTACTGTATATACTTGTGTATAAGTTGATCTCGTGTATAAGGGCAGTTTTTTGACCAACAATTACGAAATATGCTATGACTCGTGGATAAGTCGAAGGTAAAACCTATGGCTATGAAAGTGATTTTTTATAATTTTGTCAGATTTTAATTTGCAGCAATCGCTGCACTGTATACTAAACTATGGCTCGTTATACACAAGTATATACGGTAGTCTTAATAGTCACTCAATAACAAACAAGAGTCAACAGTCAATCGAGTTCCACTTATCTGGTGTATTTAGATGAGTCATTAGGCCTACACTCTCTCGCAGTAGGTGGTATCAAGTGACATGCCTGCGATTTATATCAGTATGATTTATATTATATGCTGAAGGACTGAGCAGTGACGCATGTGACTTGATATTTAATTTCCATCAGGCATCAACATTTAGCTACCCGGTAAGTAGGCTACACCAGCACAACCGGTAACTCACATTGTCCCGCATTCAATGTACAAAATTCTATCGAAACTAGCACTGACCCAAGGATAAGTTGACTCTGCATTTTAAAAATGTCTCGACGGTAATTGAAGTGTCAATTAAAACATTGAACCCTCATGAGTTACATTTTAAGCACTTCTACCAAAGCGCTTGTAGGTTCAAACTGTGTGGATATTACAAACTTCATTGCTTCAATCTAAAAGACCCCTCAATATGATTAGAGCAGACAACAGCAGTGATAGATTCAATTGCAGAAGTATAGTTGGTGAACGTAAACATCCCGTGCATTATCCGACTAAAGGTTTCCGTGTTGGATGAACAGGGTGAAGAGAATCAGCGGCTGGGCCCCTCGTCATCTCACAGATCATTCCAAGGAGTTGCGGAGCTGCCGACAAGGCATGGTTATTAGGAATTGGGAAGGAAAGAAAATGGGCTCTTTTTTGTGTGCTACTATGTCATGAAATATGTTTGTAACTCCAAATACTATAGCAAATCTTGCTTTTTGAAAGCATGCACAGAACTACTTAATTTAATCCATACTTCGGCTGGTCAACTTCTTTGCTATTTACTAGGCTCAACCAGAGGGCTCTGAAAATGCCATTTGCAGAAGACCCTTCTTGTATAGAATATACAAACACACACACTTACTGTAAGATTGCAAAAAATACTTGTGTATTTATGACCAGAAACATTTTGACTCAAGTACTTTAATAAAAACGTTGTTGGATAACTTCTGGTCCGTTTTTAACCATGTGTTAAAATAAATGGTAGGAATTGCATTTAAATTTAGTTTTTCAAATATGCTTTGAATAACCTTTAAAGGCAGCAGTAGCTATTGGACACTTCTGATGATTGTTAGCTAGACAGATTTAAGAAGTGTGAGAGCAGATGCTCAAATAATCTTAGTGGTATTTCAACCTACTTCTAAAAAGACCAATAAACAATTATCCATTATATACTGTCTGTTACAGCATGTCTCTTCTGGTCTCCATGACAATAAGGAGGAAGAGAGTTGCTAAAGGTCATCCTGACCCCTACAGTACAGAATTACACTACTTTTCATTCACCTGTCACAAAGTCAACACAATGCATGTTGCAAAAAGCAAGAGACTCCACAACATCTTTTGCAGTACCTGAGACTAGAGCCCAAAACTCCCTGGTCTAATATAGTGCACTATAATTTCTAGGGGCCTTTTTGACTTGTATAATGACATTGCTTTAACAGCGAGGGTTCTGGGAGCGTGACAACATGCCTTCTGGGAACAACACCCGATGTGCCAATCACAACAGGGAACAGCAGCGGGCAACGCCTTCTCTTCCATGTCGAACCATGTTCTTTCACTCTAATGCTGCATTCTTAACCAAGTGTCAGTGGTGAAGTTATAAATACCACTTGAATGCATTCACATGCTTTGAAGCAATTGTAAAATACCATTCGGCTAATGGCGAATAGCTGCATTCACCATAAAGTTGCAATTATGAATGTAAACATCCTTATATCACAGGATCTACTGAGAAAACAGAAGTCAATGTTTTCAAGATATACTTTTCCTTCCTGTGCTGCATTTACCAGCACCTCATTGTGCCACCATTCACATGTTAGCTCATGTCCAAGTACCAGCCTATTCACTGTTGATTTGGTCACTCAAACAATAGATTAATTGAGAAACATGGCACGGCCATGCTATAGTCTCCTTACATAAAAATAATCTGTACATGTTCAAATCTATTATGAATCAACTGAATTTGTTTCTGCAGTGAGATACATTTCAGTGGCCCGGCTGAAATGTCAGTTTCAACGTCAGTAATAAGTTGCGTTTGTGTCGATGTATACACGGTGCGGTTCGACTATCCTTCGCTTTCACCTGTCCCCAAGATGTGAAGGGCTATTTTAGTCAGGTTTACGGAAAAAGTTACGTACGGTTCAACTTTCGGGGTTAGGTTATTTCTTATTATTGTTTGGGGTCCCCAGAAAGGTAGTAAAACCTAAGCGTGTGAATGTATAGTGAGAGAGTGGAGGAGTGTGGTGGTAATGGTTTGGCACATTTCATTCTGGTGATTCAGGGAGCGAGGGAGGATGGCAGGCAGTAGGAAGAAAGAGTGAGGAGAGAGACGAGAATGATGCATTGCTGAAATTAGGTCAGCTCAGTTCTCAGCGCTCCTCTTCACAAAATGGAGGGCTAATCTTTCAAACGGATGGAAAGAAAATAATACATCTAAAACGATGTAAAAAAAAAAAGATATATATTGTGCTTTTAAAAGCACCAGAAGCAAACAAACTACTTAAGGATGATGAGTCACAGCTAGTTGTGTTAGCAGGAATATCTGGCCGTTTTGCCTAAGTGCTCCATGTTTGGTTGTTGACAACAGTTTCCTCACAGCTCTGACATAGGAAAGACATGGACACGCCTTTCAGAACAGAGAGCTTTTGGCACTGCAGCAGATTAAAGGAATACTAAGTTTGGTGCTACATCAAGGGTGGGTGTGTGTGTGTGTGTGTGTGTGTGTGTGTGTGTGTGTGTGTGTGTGTGTGTGTGTGTGTGTGTGTGTGTGGTCTGATCAAAGAATTACTGATAAGAACCTGGTCCAACTTGCAGTGGTCACCTGCTACAAAAGTTCTGCATGTGTGTGTGTGTGTGTGTGTGTGTGTGTGTGTGTGTGTTCGTGTCCTCACCGTGTGAGCTTGGTGCCTATCTGCTGTCTGGACTCCAGCCTTTCCTCATCCGTTTGCTGAGGCAGGATGTTCTTCTCCTCAAGCTCCCTCTTAGACGGCCGGTTACTCAGCTTGACAGCCAGAGAGTCCTTCCTCAGTACCTTCAGCGCCAGGGTACCTACACACAGACGCCAACCGTTAGGATGGTCAGATCCTTGGTCCTCTACTGCAGAGATCACATCAGATCACCCACATGGGCTTTGTGGCTTAAGAGGGCCTCTGCACATCTGCATTTTACTATCACACAAAGAAAGGCAAACTCGCTTCGAATGTGCTTGCGAACATGCGAAACATGAAGAACTCGTACTTGTAAAGAGAGAGTCATCATCATCGTCGTCCTCTTCCTCCTCCTCATCGTCATCCTCGTCTTTGTACATGCTGGGCAGATCCTCGTAATCAGACTCATTGGGCATATTCTCCTTGTCGTCCTCGTCAATTACCACAGAGGGCACCTGGGTTCTGTCCAGCAGACTACACTGACCAGAATGCATTGCATTGCTGAATGAGAAGGAGAGAGAGCCGGGGTTAGTGACAATGAGACAGCACAGCATCATCATCATCAAACTAATAACCATAAATCTACAAGTGGTTGTTTCATTTCTTCCCCCCTGTGAGAAATGAAATGCTTTGAAGCATCCAATACACTAGTGTGAACCTGTGAGGTAAGAAGTTTCTAGATCACTGGCATTAACACTACATTTCCCATCTTGACTTGCAGCTACTAGGGAGTAGATTTGACTCTTAATAAAGATGAATAAAATGGCTTGTATGACCTGAACAAGAATACATTTGGATTGAACCTGGTACTACGGTCAGATGACATTCAAATTAAACTTTTGCAACCTGCAATAATGAAGGGTCTGGTATCGAAAAACTGAAGTACTGCATATAGATATAGGGTACCTCATACAGAGACTATGAGAATTAACCAAATTTGCCTTTTTCAAAAGGGGAATGATGATTTTCTATAGGCACTCTACCTAGAGTAAAATTTGGCAGTGGGTGCCTGAGGTTGCACCAACAGTAAAGCACCCTGGAATCCACTGCTGGCTGGCCACTAAAGCAAAGCAGGATCAACCCTGATCTCTGGATGGAAGACCAGATGCTGTTGGAACATTAGATCCCATTGTTACAAGGCAGTGTAGAGGGCATGGCTTTAAGTAGAGTGCCTTCTTTTGAAAAAGCTGTCCTGACACTTTGGTCAAGCAAATATCCCTTGCTACCTATCTATAAGTGTTGCCATGGCAACATTTTCAATCTAGACCTACCCATGGTCACTTGGATCACAACTCAGCTTCCAGTTGGCCCTTTCATGCAAAGTACTTAAGGCACACTACCAGTCAAATGCTTTAGAATTTATAAAACATTTTTTATATACTTTTTTTCCACATTCAATAGAACAGAATCTTAAATAATAAAACAAATTACAGTTATAGTCTCCTATTTTATAAGTGGAGTATTTTACCATGGAGCCCATTTTCTTTCAGACAGAAATGGATGGTGCGACTTGAAAATATTAGACCATCAGGATGAACATTGGCTTGGAAGTTTCTGGTTCTTTCTCCACCATTTGAAACATCCTATTCGTTCTTGGTTCAATTTTCCTCTCGCAGCCACGATGGCTACATTCCCATGGACTTTAAACTTCTAAATAATATTGGCACCGGTCCTCACAGGATTATTAAGCTCTTTAGAGATGGTCTTATATCCTTTACGCTGACCATGATTGGCTATTAACGTCTTTCTAACCTCCTCAGAGAACTCTGGTTTTCCTTTCTTTCCATGTTCAGTCGACATACATACATCGACTTAAAACATCAGAGTGAATACGTCTCACCATTTAATCTGGCTAATTGATTGATTTTTCGATTGATGACAATGATACTAAAAAAAGAAAATTGTCTGCTCGAGGTAAAACTACAATAAAATAATTTAATACTGTATACAGTAACTTCTAAAAGGGTATCAATAATATTTCCCAGGCCATTTTAGAATGTAGATGTTGATTAAGCAACAATTCTGTTCTTTTCAGTTTATTTGTTCAATCTTTTCCACTGCAAACAAAAGACATGCATGTATGGATGACAGAATATCTTTCAAATTCAAAATTTTCCAAGGCAAATGGTAAATTATTTGAATAACATGCAAGGGTACCAATACATTAAGCCATGTCGGTATCCCTGTATATCCAAGACATTATCAATGTTGGAAATTACTGAATTATACTTAATTATTCACATAATAAAGAAACATTTTCAGCAGCCATTGAAGGAGATTTCCAGGTGATTTCGAAACTTTGCTATGTTGTATACGTAACAGTGCTACGTAACAGAGCTACGTTTTGAAATCGCCCGGAATTCTCCTTTAATTCAGTGTTCTAATGATGAAACCTTTAACTCATCCATAATTAATCATGTTTTGACTAAAACGTCTGATTAACTTAATGCCATCTTGGTGAATTAAGGTATCAGTTTCTATTAAAACACATTCCTGGGTGTTCTAAAACCTTTGACCGGTAGTGTTATAAATAATATATGCAAGTTAGTCTGGAAATTAGTATCAGTAATACTCCCAAATTCAACATGACAAAATTGGGAGGAGGGAAAAAAAAGGCATAAAAGGGGAGACATTTTTAAAAGATAAGAATATTTTAATTAACAAAATCAGTATATATGATCGATTGCATTAGCATAAAAACAATGTCAATTTTTAGCACACATTTTTTTATAGTCCTGACTACATCTGGTAATGCGAGCCATAGGCTCCCCGCAGGAAGTGAAGTCTTTACTATAGCCACATTAACCTAAATAACATTAGTTACATTCAGACCATTCAGGTCAACTTAAACCACATTTTTAACTGGATCAATGGAAGGTTACACTGCAAGGTGTAGAGTGGGGTTTCAATCCATGCAGCAGACAGCCTTGACAGTGACTCTGACTACCCACAGGGCACTGCTGAGAGAGGCCACGGGACCGTTCGGCTTAGCATTAGACATTCAAAGCATGCAATCAAACCACCACGGAGAAAGGGAGGGGTGGAGACTTAAGAGGGACTGTGTGTGGGTGCGTTAAAAAGGACCCTGGCTGAGAGGCTGTGTCATTCTCTTGCATACGCAACTCTACAACAATAAATGAATGGTACCTAGTGCTTCAACACATTAGAGTTCAGTCTACACACATAATAGCCGTCTCTGTCCCAATTAAATGTACCGTAAATTAATTAAAACAAGTGACATGAACAATGGCTAAATTCGGGTGGATTATTTTTTGTTCAACTTTCAGATTTCTGAATTGAAATGGGACACAAGCTTTAGAGATCTTACATCATGTTCAATCCACCAATGTATTTGCTGGTCGTTGGGGGGGAGCGTAGGGATGAGAGCAGACTAGTATTAGTGGTGACGGGCTTGTGCCTGGAGAAGGCCTTGGTGCGCACGCTCACGCACACACACACACACGCGCACATCAAAGTGGGCCACCGTGTACCAGGAGGACAGGACAAGCTGGGTCAGGGGAGGCAGCCTGACCCCAATTACCAGGCAAAGCTGACCTGCCCTACAAACCAACTGGACCTGCCAAACTTAACACATGTATAAAACATAGCAAACACATGAAAGAAAACACGTTGTTTTAATTTATCTGTTCAAATAAGGGTCCAAAAGCTACTCTTTAGGGGGTTAACTCTTTAGTTTTTCCTTGTATGTACTCAAATTCCCAGTTGTACGTTAACTAGTTTAGAAAATATTTTTCTCTGCAATTATTCAGAATATTTGTCAGTTCATTTCAATGATTCAATCGCATCATGTTAAAACAATGTAGGTTGGGAACAAATATAGACCGTAGTTTAAACGCATGTCTTCAGCACATAAATAAGATGCAATTATTGCATATACTACCCGACCCGGGTGGCATGGAAACCACGTGCCATGGAAACCGCGTGCCATGGAAACCGCGTGCCATGGAAACCGCGTGCCATGGAAACCGCGTGCCATGGAAACCGCGTGCCATGGAAACCGCGTGCCATGGAAACCGCGTGCCATGGCCACACAGTCACACCTGACACCCCAGTGCTCCCACTACAATCCCCCCTCCTTTAAAACAGTTTGATCTGTTGTTTTAAGAATAAGTAGACCTATACAGATCAGTAAAAGGGTTAAACAAACAATATTTATTGAATAAAATATTTTCCACAGAATAGGAAGATAAGTATGTAAACATAACCCTACAGTATATGCCACAGCTATGTCTTAAAACAGTTTAATAAAACATATAGCTGGGTGATTTGCTTTGGTTATACAATGTAGAACTATGCCTACAGGCTATTGCCAGACCACTGAAACATTCTTGTTACATTGAAAACCTCCGGTAGCTTTTCATGAGCTTTCATTTAGAAAAGCTCCTCTCTGACAATGCTACCGTTACTGGTAGGGTGACTGTTCTATTAGATTGAGCCGATTTTATCTGATGCTGGTTTATCCTGGCTGATGGTCCAGCATCTCCTCTACTGACAAACTTAAGCATAGCATCGGTAAATTATAGATATCAATACTATTATTAATAATCAGCTGCATCAGGCCCATTCAAACTGGCTCCCCCCCAGATTTCCGACAGACCAAGTGATGGAATGCCCAGCTGTAGCTCCATACCAATAGCAAGACAGATGGACTAGAGTAAACTAGCACATCAATGTAAATTCACTATTATTTTTTTGACATCAAACTTGGAAAAGGGAGCGAACACAAGTTCACCTGATTGCTGCTCCTGCAGTTCACTTTTTTCCTCTCTTTTCCTGACCAAAAGGATAGTTTGGCTTCATCCTCTCATGGAAGTTGTAAACATTGCCGCTGTGCGCAGTTTGCAAAAGATTTGTTCATTTTGAACTACTCTTTTTACTGAAACAGGAGTCGCGACTGAAATCAATGAACTTCTTTTTACTGAACAACTCAAAATCATCTGAGTAAATAGAGTCAAACTTCTCAATAAATGACATGCGCTTTGACATGAGGGGAAGGTGGGGACCTTGGGTAATTTGCGGGGCCCTACTCAACTTGCGTAGAGAGCATATAGCGCAGACCGAGTCCACCTCATATCCAAAGATTTTTGCATGTTTTTAAATCCCTTTTTTTTTATTTTTGAGTCTGGGGTCTTGAAACCAAACCTCATCCACACTGTCAACATTGTACCTTTCATAATAGCACATTCTTCATTTGCTTGGATGAGTCCCTTCAGAACTATGAGTCCCATTCTAAAGCCTGTCATTCTTCACCACTGTTTCCCTTGTGTTCGTTTACAAGAACATCAAACAAATCAAATTGATTTTATAAAGCCCTTTTTACAACAGCAGTTGTCACAAAGTGCTTTGACAGATACCCGGCCTAAAACCCCCAAAAGCAAACAACAAGTGATGCACAGTGCCTAGAGAGGCCAAACTCAAGGGGGTGGCTGTACCAGGTGGGGAATCTGAAGGTACAGTGCACGGTCCATTGTATTACGGTCACATTGTTGATCAGTGTTCAATTAATGACCAAGAACATGCAAAGTGCATGGCTTTTTTCATGATGAATAGGCATCTTTAATTACAAAATTCCAAAAAAGTTTTTAAAATCCATTGCTGCTTAATGACACTGTACCTTCTAAAATAAGTATATTATATAAAATACTGGTACAGAAATTATGAATCCAAACCAGTAGAGAAGACAGGTAGCAATATAGTTTCTTTCTTCAATATACCATCCAGCACAAAATATTCATCATCCTTAAACTATTAGCTGGACAAAGCAAAAATACATACATTAGAGATTAAAATGTGGGACAACTCACTTCTCCAGCCTCTGCAGATTGAAGGCCAGTGTCTTGTTCAGCTCCTCCATGATGCGGCTCGGGCCATGGCCCTGCATGGACCCATACTGCAGCTGGAGTGGGTGGCTGTGGGCGTGGTTGTGGGTGTGTCCGTAGTTATGGTGGTTCCCGCCCCCCAGGAGACCCTGGTGGAGGTTGGCCAGGGCGGCGAGCTGAGACGGGAGAAGGGGCGCGTGGTGGGGGGCGTGGCCTTGAGAGTGGCCCTGTAGCGGGGGGCCTTTCTGCTTGGAGAACGTGCTGAGAGGAGAGGGCGAGGAGCAGGACGAGGAGTTGTCCAGCCCTCCTGGAGGCACACAGATCATCACCTTCTTAGGAGGTAGAGGAGGAGATAGCTTCCCTCCCTGACCTGCCATACCAGGCAGCTTCATCTGCTGGCATGAGTCTGGATGGAGCCAACGGAGTTAGGCGAAGACACAGAAACATGTGGAAATCAATTGGAGTAGCAGCAGCAAGGAGTAGAATGCAGATGTTTTGAACAGAGACTTTGAACAGATACTTTTTCCACAATGTCAAAGCTGGAGAGCACAGTGCATTTTGAGTATCCGGCTAATTCTTTTCTAAAAACCTGGTAAACCGCCAGAAGGAGCATGGGCGTGGATACGTTCCTGACCAGAGAAAGCCAGTGCTCAATCAAAATGCCGCAACTGGAAGGGGGTTGACCATCAGATACAGCAGATTTGACCATGTAGCCTACAGAAGAAGGCCCGGGTGTGATTGAGCAAGGAGAATTAGATAAGGCTATCGCCACTGATTGACAGATGAATCCTGACGGACAAAAGCAGAGAGTACAGCTAACTTCACCGGCACTTAATCACACTAATCTCTCCATCCGCCATTTGCACACAGACACAGTTTCCTGGCTAGATCAGACCGTAAAGGATTATATACACAAAAAAAGAAGACAATTTCACTGTGTCAGTCCCTGGGTGCTGTTCTGACAGCTTCCATCAAGGTATTCGCATGCTGAATACCAATGTCCTTAATATAAACCATGTGTCCCTGTTGTTAACAGGCCTGAGCCTTTAATGAAGACCCGTTTTGCCCTTCAACACTTCAACACTCAGAGGACAGAATTACAGAAGGCACTTGGCAGACGACATCTAACCCAATTTACCTTTGTTAAAGCTGATTAGAACTTTGTGTTGTGGTTAACACATGCTAGTCACATGCCTTGGCTTTACTCTGACCTAAGGGTGACGTTACCTGTGCTATAGTTCAGGACGCCGTGGCTCGGGATCCTGTTGAAAGGTTTTGGAGGGAGAGCGGGGGGCTGTTTGTGGTACATGGGAGGCTTGGCAGGGTTGTCTTGAACGTCACTGGGGAAACTGACAGATTTCGTTGAAGACTTCATCGTAGAAGTCTCCTGAGTGCAGATTCCACCATCGACAGAGGACCGGAACTCCACAGTTGCTGGAGATAAACAGAAAGGGCATTTACTGTTTGAACTCATACAGACAAAAAGTAAATCAGCAAGTCTAGACAAGGGCACAGCATTGCTAAGTGAACATGAAGAATATGGTTCACACACTTTTCTAATGACCCCAAACACACCAGAGCTCATTGTTTCCTTCAGGAAGCTGCAGAAACAATGAGTTATTTGAATGCTAAGTGATTCAATGAGTCGTTGAGACAATGAAGCCTGACGTCTTCCTGTGGACCCTTTCCTCACCACATCAAACAAAGAATAAAATGGTTTCATAATGACTGGCACTCCTTAGTACATGTGTTTTGGGATGTCAAAAAAGGTAAAACTAATAAATTGGGCCCCAAGATGTAGTTTGAGAAAAGGCAAGACCAATAATCACGCCTTTTTTAACATTTCACATTGTGACCTGCAACATCTTGGACTAGCATGCAACCCTAGAACGCCAGAGATCCACAACACAGCAAATAGTGACCTATATAGTAACCTGAAAGTTGATAGCATTTTAACTAATTTGTAGATTGGAAGCAGACAATCAAAATTTGTCAAATATTAAAATGGATAGAATATAGATTTTTTTTCCTTTTCCAATACCAGCTTTATACAAGGTAAAATTAGGGTGTTCACTGGACCTGGGGATGATGAGGTGGCCTGCTGAACCAAATCGGAGCGAGTGTGTGGATTGATAGGGAAGAAGTTCAGTGAAGTAAGGGGGAGCAAGTTGATGGAGGGCTTTGTAAGGAGGATTTTGTACTAAATGTGCTGGAGCTCACGGAGGATAGGGGTGATGTGCCGTTAGGACCTAGTGGATGTAAGAAGCCTGGCTGCAGAGTTTTGAACCATTTGTAACTTATGGAGGTATAAGAAATTTATGCCAGGTAAAAAAAGAGTTACAGTAATCCAGACAGGAGGAGATAAATGCATGAATTAAGAGATTTGGCAGCAGGAGGGGGAGGGAGGATTTGAGTTTAGCAATGTTGCAAAGATGAAAAAAATTGGGATTTCACAGTCTGTTTTACGTGTTGCTCAAAACAGAGGGTGGAGTCAAGGATGATGCCTAGGTTACGAGCATATTGGGAAGGGGAAACAACGGTGTCATCAATGGTCAGAGAGAGAGAGTGCCAGTTTTAATGAGGGTGGATTTAGTGCCAATGAGGATGTTCTGCTTTGACACTGTTGAGCTTAAGGAAGTGGTGCATCCATGATATTATTTCAAATAATTATGAGGTGACGACCAAGGCTCAAGATTTCAACCTGCATTTCAAACCATTTGAAATTTTGTTGCAAATGTATCAAATTATTTTAATTTCTGTTCATGTAAATTTTTGTCCATTAGGATTTATTATCAGTCTGGATTCAAAGACTAATGTGTAAACGTTTCGTAATATGCTAAAGACTGGACTGAGCATTCAACACATGTCCAGAAATACAGCTGGTTTTCCCAGCGTCAGGCCAATCCATCAGGCCAATCCATCAGGCCAATCCATCCAATTTGAGTGAGTACATACCATCTTCTTGCCACTCTTCCATAAAGGCCAGATTTGTGCAGTATACGACTGAATGTTGTCCTCTGGACAGACTGGCCCACCTCAGCTGTAGATCTCTGCAGTTCATCCAGAGTGATCATGGGCCTCTTGGGTGCATCTCTGATCAGTCTTCTCCTTGTATGAAAACTGAAAATTTAGAGGGACGGCCGGGTCTTGGTAGATTTACAGTGGTCTGATACTCCTTCCATTTCAATATTATCGCTTACACAGGGATGTTTAAAGCTTGGGAAATCTTTCTGTATCCCAATCCAGCTTTAAACTTCTCCACAACAGTATCTCAGACCTGCCTGGTGTGTTCCTTGTTCTTCATGATGCTCTCTGTGCTTTCAACGGATCACAGAGCAGGTGCATTTATACGGAGACTTGATTAAACACAGGTGGATTCTATTTATCATCATTAGTCATTTAGGTCAACATTGGATCATTCAGAGATCCTCACTGAACTCCTGGAGAGAGTTTGCGGCACTGAAAGTAAAGGGGCTGAATAATTTTGCCCACCCTATTTATTTGTAAAAAAAGTTTCAAATATCCAATAAATTTTGTTCCACTTCATGATTGTGTCCCACTTGTTGTTGCTTCTTCACAAAAAATTACAGTTTTATATCTTTATGTTTGAAGCCTGAAATGTGGCAAAAGGTCGAAATGTTCAAGGGGGCCGAATACTTTCGCAAGGCACTGTATAGACACAGTTTATGTACTATGGATGGCACCAGGTAAAACCTACATCCCACCCAGAGGTGTAGTGGATGGTAAATGCATGTAAATGTAATTAAAGCATCTTTTAGTCACCTTAATTGAGTGAATTATCATTTACCAATTTATTTCATTCCTGTATGGTTGATGAGTAGTCAACACGGTAAAGTAAATAATACTTGATATTTCAGTCAGGTGAGTGACTACAGTATCCATCTATCTAGCTCTACATTCAGCCAGTAGCTAGTTAGCCCATGAGGTCCTGGCTGCAGGCCTCCACTGTGAGGTCGCTACCGCTGCAGGCTCCACTCTCAGGCCTCCTCCACTGTCAGGACAGAAAATGCACGGGACAAATTTCAAAATAAAATCGTGAATGCACTTCCAGTTGAATCGCCTTCCTCACAAACGCACTCACAAATGCATTAATTAGTACACAATCAATTGCTTGTCTATAGTATATATTGTTTTTATTTATATAGTCAACTTGTTTTGTCATTTTTGTTATTTTTTCCTTTTATGTTGCACATGAGCCCCAACATGGGCATTTTGATTTATTATGTCCAAATTTAGGACAAAGCCATCCACAACCTGTATTAATTCAAAGAAAAAAAATAAAGCTTTTTATTTTGATAATTCAGAAAGACACGTTTAAACTTTGTGACGATGCCCAGCTAAAGCAAGGGGAGTTTACCAAAATGTTGTATGACATTACATACAAACAAATGCAAACAGTTACTTTACGTTATGCACTAAACATTTTATCACTACTGATAACTTAAGGTGTTGATTTTAACTGCCAAAGTTAAATTTGACATCACGCTAACTTAAAAAAAGTCCTGCCCGCCAAAAAAGTCTGCACTTCCCGTCCTGACAGTGGAGGTGTTTTGACAGTGGAGCCTGCAGCGGAAGCGACCTCACTGTGGAGGCCTGCAGCCAGGTGCCTCTTAGTTAGCCAGCATAGGTCAACCAATACAAAAGCTCTGATTACCTACCGTACTGCAAAGTAACTATAACTAGCAGTATGTAGCTAATATACTCTACCTAGTAACTAATGTATTTTATGTATTTACTAATTTAATGTAAATGAAAGAATTGTGGTAAAAGACAAAAAACACACTATAAGCCCTCACCAATGCCCATACAATTATAATTTCAAATGTTGCTTTACAGAGACAGCTTAGTGGGCTAAGTTTTTTCATCAGTTGCAGTAAATTTAATGACGGTAAAAACACAAGACGGCATGGGGTTTAAACTATCACTTTGAAAGCATAGTATTGCTGTATGCAACATAGATAAATTACCTGTTTGCCATAATGAACCTATCACAGCACTATGAATAATTTGTGCAACCAAATCATGTTTTTGCACCAGTAAATGATAGTTAGTAGCGCAGGTACAAACAGTGGAAACGTTTAGTGTAGACCCATAAGTGACATACAGGCTAAATTCTGATATTCAGACATTATTATGGGGAAAGAAAATGAAAAATTTGCAACAGGTTGTTTAGCTGCTCAAATTACAAAATGATTGTTGAAAAGGCCCATTTCAAACATTAGGGCAATAATTAAGCTTAAAAAAAGATGGAGATGTTAACAATTCAACTGGAAGAGGGCGTGCCTATATTGAACCTATGAGCAGTGAGGATGGTTCAAAAAGGAGGCAGAGCACAGTTGTCAAACTGATTGCACAGAAGGCCTAGTGTAGTCTGGTTGTTTTTTCATTTCAATTAGTGTCCAATTAAGACCTAGATAACACGATGAGGGGAGAACGTAACCAACTAGTACAAGGTAAGAGCAAAACCCTGCAGACACTCTGCCCTCTGTGGAATCAGTCACCTGTGACGTAGAGCTTTGTGAGAATTATAGAAAACAATTTTCCAATAAATATGGAACCTTAAAATTATATTGCTTTCCTGAAAATGTTATGAAGGGCACTGTGTTACTTATGGAGGTGTAGTTCAACATTTTCTAATACATTTTCTTGTTATTAAAATGCTGTCAGTTCCACCTTAAGCCTACTACAGCCTGTGAGCTAAAGCACTCTGAAGAACCGTTGTTTATTGCGAAATACATTTTATTATTATAGGAAACAACATTTCTAATATTCTCTTAACACTACCCCAATAGGTAGGTATTGTATCTGGTGAGTGATAGTGCAGGAGTGTTTTAAATCTGGTGGTTATGGTGTTCCATTAAATTCAGGCACATGCAGGGCCAGCAACATGCTGTTTCAGCAAGTAAGGATATTTAGGAGTGATTACCACGTCCTGAGAACTGGTGAGAGTATTAAATTCTGAATTGATTGTCTAATCTAGTTTCCTTTAAGATGAGTGTTGAGTGACAGTGACTTTGAATCAGGCACGGAAGGGACAGCTAATAGGAAGTCTCATAGGACCCCTAATCAGAAGGCAAAAATCAACCCTTGCAAGACAGCCACTTACATTTTTTCATTACCTAACCATCTTACTTCATTTAATCATCTTCACTGATGAGTAACAACCAGCTTTGACTGTTCCACTTATCATTCCTCAATCTCAATTTCTGACTGAAGTTTAAAACTAAATTTAGATAAATTTTACGTGTACATCCTTTTATAAATTATTTACAATTATTATCACAGGCAAGCTTATTAAGAACAAATTATTAAAACTTTGGTGGGGATGTAACCTAACATAACTAATTCAGGGTAACACATTTTGTTAAGATGATGGATAGTAAGTTAGTCCAGTGGCACAGGTATTGGATACACCAGTAAGGTAATGATAGGGTACAATGTTAACATTTTCTCTCACTGGCCCTTTCAGGCCAGTTGGTCGAAAATTGACTGGTCCAGACAATTATTACTGGCCCGAAATTAATTTGGAACTATAAATACAACTGTGTTTCTTTACTTAAATGCAGGGTGTCTGTATGTGTACAGTATGTAACAAAGTCACTCTCACTGGCCCTTTCATGCATTGCCCAGCCCTAGGACACATGTACAGCAGTAAATGTTGTGCAGTAAATGTTGTGCATACTGAACTAAGTGCGTCTGGGTCCATAATGTTTTGGAAGTTCCTGATTAAGAATAAAGGGAGTTCATTACTAACCAGTGATCTATGCTGGGACCAGAAAGAATAGAAAATGATGATAACTAGTTAGTTATAAACTCCCATTACCTGGTTATATTTAGGAACTTCCCAAAATGGGTATAACCAGCTGCAATTAGTTAGCAAAGCACACCATTTACTGCAGAATGTGTGTCCTCGGATTGGGCAATATGAACAAAATGTATTATCAGTATAATTTACTTATTTATCTTAACAGTGTTGCAATAAGGGAAATAAAAGTAATTTCCTCTTGGGGCCTTTATACTATGTAGAATAATGTGTATAAAAATTATTTAAACAACATTTTTCATGGAATTCAAAAGATTTAGAAGTATTAAATATAAAAACTGTATTTAAGATGTCAATTCAGCAACACATAATATACTCTAAAAATAATAAAATGATTCAAATGCTGCCAAAATAAGCACTGCTACTTTTAATTACATTAGTTTGCACAATAACAGCATCTGAATTGTATTCATGCTAATAATAATAATAATAATAATAATACATTTATAAATTTGTCTTCTTAACATCTGTTATGATGAACACCTTTTTTGTCATCCTGTTTACATCAATATACCCATTGCCAGCAGTGTTGCACAGTAGCATCGCTACAAGTAGCACCGTTACCAGTTTAACTACATTTCTCAGTAATGTATTGGTAGCATCACTTTTTTCTTAATCAAATAGCTTTGCAGAAGTTAAGCTCTTTTATTGATCAAGTAGTGCGGTTTGTTGTTTATACATTGTTTGCCAATTCAAAAAGTATTAGTAGGGATGCACCGAATATTCGGCCACCGAAAGACTTCTCACGGAAACAATACGGCCAAAATGTTGTGATGACGCAAACAGAAACCGCGACCTACACGTGCTTGTCTGAAGCATAGATTGTATAATTGTGTGGCGGACTACAAGAAAGAACCTGTCGGATGTCACATTCACTCATTGTTGGCTATAAGCCAAAAAAGATTGAAAATGTGTTCCCTGTCAAAATTGATATTTTTTATGTTTTGTATAGGTTACACCCTTAACTTCATTGTAATGTACAAAATAACCATGATTAACAGTAATTTCAGTGGTTTTTGGACATGTTAGCTAGCCGGATTTTCAAGCCTTGTCAAATCGAAAGCTTCGTTACGTCGCCTGCTATTTTGACTGCTGCAGCAGACAGACCCAAAAAAAACGATCAGTGAAGTCAGCCTGTATTAACCATCAAAATAAATTGCTATAAGTTATTAATCTAGCCTTGTCTAACTGACATTTACATTCACAACGTGATCATGAACAAAATTATCTTTCCATTTACGCTACATGCTGCGAAGTGCTTATCAGTTTTAGCTGGCGAGTTATGAAAATAGGATATGATAAATATATATAAACATCATGGCAGTAATGTCATAAATGATTAGTTTTTAAGCAGCAACGGATGTCCCTGTATCAGTCTTTAATTGGAAGCGAGAGGCTCTGATTCCGAGAGTAGCAAGCAAGCCCCCTCCTCACATTTTCACCTTTGCGCTTCTGTTTGAACTTGAAGTTGTCAAGTAACAAGGAGTAGATGAGAGTAGCAGCTTGTTGACAGTTTAAATGTTATTAATCTGGTCACTGTTGCAAACAGGTGACTTTACTGTATTAATAGATCACTACACAAGTAGTCATTTACTGTACGAATTAATTGACAGCCAATTTCACATTGGCGATGCTCTCCATATCTCCAATGTAGAGGATAAAACATGTACGATAGCACACAACTGTAATAAACTTGCTGAATTAGGCTATTAACATAACAATACATTGAAGTTTTAGGCTATACATTCCTAACTTAGTGAAAACAATTTTTACAGGATGAGCTAGATATCCTGTCTTGAAACTGAAAAAGTATTTTATCATCTATTTTGTTAACCGTCGGTAATCGCAATTACATCAATATTTTTTGGACACTTCAACAAATTTAAATATTAATTTTTAAGCATACTAATTTGTTATAATAGTTTTAATTGAATGCAACCAATATCTGCAAGTAATGTTTAAAAAAATTGTTCATAGATCATCTATTTGAAACAGTCGAGCTGAGTGTCGGTGCTTCACTCAGAATGGAATCTTTGAATGCAGTTCTCCCTTATCACTTTTTGACGCATGTCAACCTTAAAATGATGTTACTTCAATTGTGATAAAGATATCTGAGTGATTCAAACAGATTTGTTTTCAGGAGAGTTTGTAGTTTCTAAGTATGTATTTCAGCCCAGAAAGTCAGGTTTTCCCAGGCCGCCACACAATTACTGGATGTTACATGTGTGATGTCATAATTTATTTTGGTGTTTCGGTTTTCGGCCTTGGTTTCCTCTTTTTTCGGTTTCGGACAAGAATTCTCAATTCGGAGTGTCCCTAATTATTAGCAAAGAAGGTTATTTGTGTTACTCCTATGTTTGGTTATGAAGAGTTGAGTGGGATAGTCTACACCACATTGGAATTAAGTCATAAACATTAAATATTTAGTTTTTTAATCAAACTCATGGATGGTAGTATGTCTCCGGGCTCTGAAATCAATCTCAGACACCTGTGATAATTAGTTTGCCAGGTGAGCCCAGTTAAAGGAAAACTACTTGAGGATGTTCCACATTATTAAGCAGGCCACAGGTTTCAAGCAATATGGGAAACAAATAGGATCTCTATTGCGGAAAAGCATCAAATAGTAGAATGCCTTGGACAAGGTGTGAAAACATTGATTTCACGAAAACTTAAGCGTGATCATTGTACTGAGAAGAAATTTGTGGCCGATTCAGAGCACAGACAGGTTTGTGCAGAAAAAAAAAGCAAACTCTGTAAAACATTAATGGCATGGCACCGGAGCACGACCGTAAACACTTGAAAAGAAAACAGCTTGGAACGATAAGGGGACTAATGAGCAGAGTAAATTACTACATAATAATAGCATGCATTGCATTTTTAAATGAGGAATAGTTCCTCCCACAGCAGGTAGTTCTTATTTATCAAATAGCCGGTGTTTGGTCGCGATCCAGTTTAAAAGGTCTATTAAATCAAATCCACTTAAACGTGGCACGACAAGTGTATTTATCTAGCTGGCTAATAAATGATTGTGGTAGAGCAGACGTGTTAGAGCTAACGTTAATTTAGCTCTCATTAACACTACCCAGCAGTGCTCAAGTAAACACACAGAAAGAGTTATAGTGCAAAAATAATTTTAAACACAAACCAGATCTTACTATTACAGTATTACAACACATGCTAACCTTGTGCCTCTTTGGGGTATACTAATTTGTTAAATGTTTCACTACTGTATGTAATTTATTTTTATCGTTTTTTTCACTGCTGTTGCGCACAGTGGAAACTCCAGAGTCCATTTCAAAATAACCTCACCCCATTGAGAACCTTTGGAGCATCCTCTAGCAAAAGATCACAGGTCACATCAAAACAGCAGCTCTGGGAGGCTCTTCTGACGTCCTGCATATAAATTTAAGCAGAAACTCTTCATAAACTCAAAAGTTCAATGGATGCAAGAATTTGGAAGGTGATATCAAAGAAGGGGTCCCATGTTAACATGTAACTCGCCCTGTTAAGATGTGCTTGATTTAAGTAACTTTTGATTTCAGTAAATATGTCCTCTTAATGCTGAACATTCAAATGACCGTTTTCAGTTCTTTACAACCTATAAAATGTTTTGAAACTCTGTCTTGTATAATAATTTGGAACAATGCATTTTGAGTTTATTTATTTTTGGAAAAAAAAACTTTTTTATTGGGTGTCTTGTTCAATGAAATTTGACTCATACCCTAACGGTTGCTGAAAATTATACTGACTGTCATTTGCATTGACTAATTAGGAAACTCACTGTAAAATATAATTTACATACTTTGAAACGTGGTGTCTAGTACTGGTAGACTACAGTTTCCTAAAATCTTCTATTTTGAATGAAATTGTTTAGTACATACTAATTAAAGCATTTAAATTATGCTTAGTTTTACAAAATACTTCCCTCATCAGATTGTGCTACTTTTCTTCTCTTCTCAATGACACACATAAAACCTGTTAATCAAATGTTATATCAAATATTACAATAATAGACAATGTAGCCTAAAAGAAGAGGAGTATAGCATATTACAACTTAAGTAATCTGTTCATTCTCATATCATAATGTGTTCATATGTGAAGCTAACTAAATAATTAAAGTAATAACATAGCTCATAGGTTCTGTGTTACATTTTAATGTAGTCAAATGTCCACTTAGGTCAACAAAGGTTTACTTTATGAAGACTAACTTATTTGCTTTTTGATGGAAAAAACAACTAGTTCATTTGTTTTCATGTGTGCTGGAAAGATTTACTTCAGGGCTGGTCTAAAAAACAATATGGTGCCATCATCAGTCAAAAGATACAAATCTTTTAAAAGATATCATTGACTTGGAATTAAGTCAGTTCAATCTATAAAAATATATGCAATGTTTCTGTAGCTTAGCTTGCTACATTTCCCTTGTAGCAGCTTCAGTGTAGTGAAGCTTAATTTAATGTAGAGTAACTGGTAGCTTAGCTTACTAAATTTTCCAGGTAGCTTGCCCAACACTGATTGCCAGGTGATGTCTATGGCCAAACACTGTAGTTGTGTACATCCATACAAGTTTGTGGCTTATAATTATCTACAGTCAGATCCCAAGAGGATTGTAAGGCCTTCAGTCCCTGGGCGGTTGCTTTCCCCCCATGTGTTCTTCCAAAAAATAGATTGACTGTAGGCATCTGTTTTGCAGCTTTGATTCCACTTCAATAAAGTGTACATTAAACTCATAAATCTTTGTGTTGTTGAGAAGTTATAAACTGTTTAACGTGTCAGCAATAATGTCATGACATTTCAAGTATAGCTATGGCAAAGCTGTGTGAGAACTTGAGCAATGGCAAAGCATATTTCTTTGAGAGTCTGCACACTTAATATTACAATTTTTTCCGTAATCAATGACAACTAATATGGCTACTGACACACGAGCTGGCAGCATCATTTGTAGGGAAGGGGATTTCTAACAAGAACGCCTCTGATTGGCTGCTCTATTAACGTTTGAATAGACGCAGTGAAATCTGATTGTATATTTGCCCTTGTTTAATTCCTAAAAAGATTGGAAGTATTGAAAACACAGTTTTACCAAAATCACCTACAGTACATTTAGGAAATGTACACAGGGTAAAAACTGAATGATGGTGTTGGGAATGTTGATTTTTGACAAACAAACTGTTCTATCGGTTAAAGTAAAGGACCACATTAGTTTGGGTCCAACTAATGCATATAACATTTTGATTGGTCAAAACAGACAAGCCTTCAAATATTATTGGTCAAAAAGACAACACCGGTATTGCCAAACAGAGAAGGGAGAAGTAATGACAAATGACAGACATGGATTTTAACTTTTATAAAAATGAAAGTGGGAGAATGACAAAAATGCTGGGCAAAGACATTTTAATACAGGACTATGATTTGAAATGGGAAAATTGAGCACGGACCCGCAGAAGCAAGTGACCATCTTTGTTTAGTGGCCCGGTGTTTGTTCTTACTGGCCCGGTGTTTGGTCTTACTGGCCCCCGGCCAGCTGCCCATCAGTAATGTTGAAACTAGTTTAAGCCATCTGAGCTAATTGTCCTCAGGAGAAGAAGAATGTCAACTCAACTTAATCATCGAAGCTCTTGAAGGCCCGGAAATGATCCCCGAATTTATGACAAATACTAATAGCTATACATCTTGACATGAAAACTCAATCAGCCAGTCAGATAATAATATTAGATTACTGAAAATGAATAGACCACGGATGAATGACTTTCTGAAAATGACATACCGTTCATGTATCTAAGGATAACATTCGGTAGTTACATTCAGACATTTTAGTTCATTGTACAGGTAACAAAAGGAGATTGTCAAACATTGCTATGCCGAAAATGCAAGTTTCAGATTGGCCTGGTTAATGAGGAAACCCTCTCACCTTTCTCAAAGATCTCCTTCAGCACGCCCCTCTTGATGAGCTCGTCTCTGCTCTGCCTGATGGACATCTTCCTCTCCAACGCTGAGGGAACAACACAGTGCACGTCAGGACGACCGACTCCAAAATAATGTAGATGGTGCTGATTATAGTGTGCAGGAGCATTTCTTTAAAAAAATAATGTATCATATTCAATATCCAACAAAAGGCCTTGTTGTGGTTACGGATTATCAACCGGTTATCATCCAAAATTGTTTACGGTGGTTTTCAGTTTGCTTCCAAAACAAACACTACTATAGCACTCTTGGGGGTCCCTGGTGACAGATCCAGTACGTACCCAATTGGAAATGCATTCTCCTTGGAGCCATGAGGGACATTAAGAACAGCTGTAAACTGAACACAATCCTTCAACTGGCCTTCAATACACTTCCAATTAATGTGAAGGCGATCACAAACTAGTCAAACTGTTACTACAAAAGGCCTAAAACAGTTCTCCGATAAACAAAAAATCAACAGCATATTCATTTAGCGTCAAGCACTTAACCCACGACATCTTTGCGCTTGCAAAGGAGGGTTGAACTCCTATTTGTAAGAATCACAAGAACAATAGAACAGTAATGCAACAACACATTCTAAAGTTACGCATTATCGACGAGCACATGAAACGGGCATGTCCCAAAGCTAACATGTCTATTTTTAGATCCCCTGCAGTTGAGGGACACTTCCTATCACTGGGCTGAGCTGAGGCAGTTTAGCATCACATTATTCATTTGAAAATCTTCCCCTGCAAAAGGAACCAATTAACAATGTGAAATGAGGATCAGCAAGAAGACTTGAGCAGCATACTGTGCAACAATTTCCCTGCAGGCCACAGAATCTTGAAGTGTGATTGCGTGTGCACGCTCAAACACTCAAACATACAGCATGAGCATGCAGTGGCAAAATGTACTGTAGTCACTCACTCACAGGACCTGAGACTAAAGAACAGGGTAAGGATCCCATATCAGGATTGACCATCTTTAAACTGTTCTGTAAATAAATAAAAAACTCAAGTCAGAAAACATTGCCCTAGTTTGGCCAAAATAGAGACAGCCTATTACTTTACTTTAACTATTACACTTTTAATTCAGAGCTGCTGATTGGTGCAGCACTCAATTTACTGTGAAAGTATAGCTACAGATAGGGTTCTAATCCTAGTCGCATTTGTAATTGTAGGCTGAAGAAAGTGCTCAATTCCAGGCCTGTAGTTTCAGGTGCATACTTCCTGGTTGGTTGAGCAGTGTGATAAGAGAAAAAAAATGGCTTGAGGAGATATGCATCGAAAGGACACGTCTTAATCTTAGATTCTCTCAAACCCAGTGGAAGTTGATGCAATGAAGCAAGGCCAAAATAACAAATTGGAAATAGCGATTTGGGCAGAAAGGGGAAAAAATACCCCTTGACCAAATTTAATAATTCAAACTGTTTGACTCCTGAATTCACTCCACAGGGTGTTCCTTTGCTGAGTCCACAACAGGCTGGATTATAACTAATGGCCTAAACTCAAAAGAGAAAGCACAAAGCCACACATATGAATCATTCAAATGTCAGTAACTGTTGTGAGCCCGAGGGGCAGGTATTGAGACTGAACCCTGGTGTTCTGAAATGTCACAGTGAATAAGGTTATCATCTCAACCTTACGCTTCATTATGAGCTCCTCCAGGACATCTAGATATTTGATTCACATTTTAAACTTCAAAAGGCTTCTCAGAGCAACTCGCAAGGGGATGGGCCAAAAGCCACGTGTTAGTTACTGCAGAAACAACTGGGGGTGGTGTGAGAAGTAGGCAGGTTCAAAACATCTCTACAGCTTTACCTCTTCCTGCAGACACTTGGGAGAAGTGGAATTTGTGGGCAAAATTTAGCGACTTTGCAGAATTGGACTGCTACACCAAAATATGACGGGCCATGTGCAGTTTATCCACCTACATTACAAGTGAAGCAGCCAGCCAGCAGGAAGAGATGCAATGGATTACATAACCTTCTTCCATAATCTGTACCCTAATCTACTCAGGTGTGTAGACAGCTGACAAAGGAGAAGACTGTTTCGGGTCCAAATGACCCAATTTACTAAATCGTTCCAATTCATGATGTCCGTCACACGCTAGTCAATGAATGGAAAGGGTAACAGTGCAACTAGATCAGGTTTACAGCAAGGAAGAGAAAGGTATTGCCATGATGCTACAAGTGTGTCTATAGTTCCAATCGAAGGATTTCAAACACCCAGGGATTTACCTTTATTGAAATTCACCAAGGTTGCATTAAATTGCTTAAAATATATAGGCACACCTTGCTAGTACCAGGATGGCTTCCCCTTTCGCCTTCATACCTGCCTTCATTATTCGTGGCATATTTTCAGCAAGACAATGTGGCCCATATTGACATTATTGCATCACGCAGTTGCTGCAGCTTTGTCAGCAGCACATCCATGACGTGAATCTTTTCACCACATCTTAAAAGGTTCTCGATTGGATTAAGATCTTGTGACTGTAGAGGCCATTTGAGTACAGTGAACTCATTGTCATGTTCAAGAAATCAGTTTGAGATGTGAGCTTTGTGACATTGCACGTTATCCTGCTGGAAGTAACCATTAGAAAATTAGAATCCCTCAAAGGCTATTGCCTGATACGCGTTTGTTTTGTTATGACTGTTGCTGCCAAACGCATTGATATTAAATAAAAAATGTGAGAGACATTTCTTTTTTTCATTATACACTTGAACCGAGGTAGCAAATACATTTTTTGCTACTATCGAGAACGAGTTGAGCATTTCTTATGTTTTCAATTTACAAAAAATGTCCCATTATTCCAAAATGCAAATATTGAGTGTAAATACAGCCAGAAAGTTAGTGTGTCAGAATGTATCCCAATATTGCATTTCAATTTGATAAAATTTCAAACATAATTACAGAATGTTTATGACATAACTATGCTTGCTTCATAGTGATGAGCTATGCAGCGAAGTAATAATTCTACTGTCTTGCAATAAGCCTCTACCAGCTGTTTTCAGGCTTTTGACAGACATGCTGTTCCTAAAAATATATAAAGGATGCTAGACTTAAACCTGTCCAGTTTTCACAGGAAACAAAACCATGACATGCTGTGAATCTGTATTCTGTTCCAAATTAAACAGAGTACAACACAGGTCAACCAGAATTGCTCAAATGCAAAGACAAAAGACCTATTTCAATAATAATAATAAATTATTATTATATTATTATTAGATTATATAACCTAGAATTAGAACTGATCAGTATCATGCAGTTTCACAGGTAATATGTATACAAATATCATTCATGTGTCAACTAAATGCGTGACTCAAACCCAAATTTTGCATCATCGCTCACCCCTGATAACACATAACAGACTGTGTTGCCAGGGAATAACTGCAAACCAGCATGTCGTGTGTTAATGTGCTTATAAAATGGTTGCAAAGATTTTGTAAAAATTAATTGGTCGCAAGGTATGCGGTTATCATCTAACATTAGCATTATTAGTATTGCAAACAAACAAAAAATTATATTGAAAGCAAAATATCAAACAAATTGCATTAAAAAATGTTGCAAATAAAATGTTTTAAAATCTGATAAATATATTGAAAGTAAATGTATTGAAAATAAATGTAAACTGTTTTCAGTGATAATAGGATTGAGAATAAACAATTCTTTGGCTGCAGTTTTTTTTTTTACTTTGGTTACCTTAACTGGCTTTTGCTCTCAATTTCTGTTTTTGCGGTTGCAATTCTTTTTAAAACAATCATTCCATGTGGGCGGAGATTACATGCTTACCAATATTATGGGTTTCAATTGGCCTACTGGTTTCAAACAGCTCTCTTGTTATCGTTAGGTTGTCGTCTCAAGTTGTCGTTATGTTTGGTGTTGAGCAATTTCAGTTGTATTTGTTGCTGCGGTTCATTTACATAAAAGACTACAGCTGCACTAATGGTTGCCGTTTTAGGTAATTTAATAGCTTATAGCGGCCCTCCCAAAGTTTAGCCAAAACGATGTTGTGAAATGGGCAGTCTTCCCTCATAAACATTATCTAAGTTAATCATGAGCAGTTTACAACTTCACGTTGGTTATCAGTGTTCAGCTACAGCTAGGTGCTAACATTATCTAGCATTGGTGGTGCAGCAGCCTACCAGTAAACTTACAAGGTTCATTAGTGACTTTGGAGGTTGTTATATAATATGTAACAGTAGTTAATAATGGTTGTTTATATAAGTAATTTGCTTAGTACATTTTGTATCATTCAACAAATAAAACAGAGTTCACATGAAATTGGTGTCAGTTCTCAAATCTGCATCAGGGGAAACAAAACTATATTTAGTTACTGTTCTTAAAGGCCCCGTTATGACCACCCAGAGTAACATTCTGGAATGAAAGGGCTCAAACTAGACTATTGATCATAGCCTTATTTGGGGTGGGCCATTATTTTACAAATGGAAGTCAATGAAATTTCACATTGTTACATACACTCACCTAAAGGATTATTAGGAACACCTGATCAATTTCTCCTTAATGCAATGATCTACTCAACCAATCACATGGCAGTTGCTTCAATACATTTAGGGGTGTGGTCCTGGTCAAGACAATCTCCTGAACTCCAAACTGAATGTCAGAATGGGAAAGAAAGGTGATTTAAGCAATTTTGAGCGTGGCATGGTTGTTGGTGCCACATGGGCCGGTCTGAGTATTTCACCATCTGCTCAGTTACTGTGATTTTCACGCACAACTATTTCTAGGGTTTACAAAGAATGGTGTGAAAAGGGAAAAACATCCAGTATGCGGCAGTCCTGTGGGCGAAAATGCCTTGTTGATGCTAGAGGTCAGAGGAGAATGGGCCGACTGCTTCAAGCTGATAGAAGGGCAACTTTGACTGAAATAACCACTCGTTACAGAGGTATGCAGCAAAGCATTTATGAAGCCACAACACGCACAACCTTGAGGCGGATGGGCTACAACCGCAGAAGACCCCACAGGGTACCACTGTTTCTGACCATGTCCATCCCTTTATGGCCACCATGTACCCATCCTATGATGGCAATTTCCAGCAGGATGCACCATGTCACAAAGCTCGAATCATTTCAAATTGGTTTCTTGAACATGACAATGAGTTCACTGTACTAAAATGGCCCCATAGTCACCAGATCTCAGCCCAATAGAGCATCTTTGGGATGTGGTGGAACGGGAGCTTCGTGCCCTGGATGTGCATCACAAAAATCTCCATCAACTGCAAGATGCTATCCTATCAATATGAGCCAACATTTCTAAAGAATGCTTTCAGCACCTTGTTGAATCAATGCCACATAGAATTAACGCAGTTCTGAAGGCGAAAGGGGGTCAAATCACAGTATTAGTATTGTGTTCCTAATAATCCTTTAGGTGAGTGTAAATGATCTTGCCCTTCGACCAAATCACAATCATCATCACTTTATTTATACACAAAGGCAAACTGTGGAATCACCTGTAGTCTCCAATAATGTTGTCATGTTAATACAGTAGTAACAAAGTGTTTTCAATGTTAGTGAAAGCCATAGAAATCAATGTCCTACAACATCAACAAAAACTTGTAATTAAATTATTACCTAAAAGGTTACCCTGATTTTACATTTTAATATGACACCTTGGAAAATTGGCATACAGAGCATACCTTTTTCATAAACTTACTCTAATTCTCAACACACATACATTTTGTGAAAATATTAATTCAATACACATTCATTCTGGATCCCAGGAAGAAATTGCTTCTCTTGTAACTTAAGGGTGATCCCCTAAAAAAACCATCATGATGCTCTTGCTGTAATTCTTGTGAAAAACCCAAATCAATGCTACACACAGTGCTTATAAACATGATTGGAAATAACCAGAACTATAGAAGTTCAACTGTATTGAGTTTTACACTTTATGAACAATGGCTCAATTCCATTTTCCCCTAAAATGAAAAAATAAAATGTTCACTGTGTAGTACCTGAAATCCCCATCTAAAGACTACAGTGTGCAATGCTAGCTTCTTCAACTATTATGAAAAATGTAGCTTGAGGTCAAGAGATTTCAAACCCTAATATGTATAATGTGATGTAGTTTACAAGAAAAAACATAGACATTAGTTTAGAGCAAAAAACATAATGATAATACTTTAAACCTAAGTATTATATTAATGCTGTTAGTTAAAAGAAAAGTCAAGTTTACATCAGGTACATGAGATACTCATGGTCCTGGGCAACCAGAACTTGATGAAGCTTGTCTTATTCTCATCAGTGACTTGCAGATGTCATAATACTAAAATACTGCTGTTTTTTGTTTCAATTAAGATCTAGAATAGAAAATCACAGTGTTAACCCTCTAATTCAGGAAAAGACTAGCGACTAAGATTGGATGTTTGTTTACCATGAGCTTTCTAAACGGTAATCCAGCACCAGGAAGAGAAAGAACCAAACCCGGTCAGCCAACGTAAATGCATAATCTTGGTATGCCTCAACTCCGCCCACGCAAATTCATGTTTCAAAAAGAATTGCAACCGCAAAAACAGAAATCAAGAGCAAAAGCCAGATAACATAACCAAAGTTTTTTAAAAAAACCTGCAGCCAAAGAATAGTTTATTCACAATCATATTATCGCTGAAAACTGTTTGAATTTATTTTCAATATATTTGTTCTCAGCTTTCAATATATTTTATTTGCAAGACATACATTTTTGAACACAATAATTTTTGCTTGATGTTTTGCTTTTAATAAAAAAAAATTGGTTTGCAATGCTAGTAATTTTGTTTGAGCTTTTTGACACAAAAGTAATTCCATAGGCGAGCAGATGCACTAAAATAAATATAATCCAAAATACATTCCTGAACAACCTCAATTATTATTAAACTACATAGACCAATTCTGAAATTCACACTACACAGGTTGAAATGTTCGTTGTTGTATTTGAAGTTTCTATTAAAATGCAAAAACATCATTCAAAAGTTGTTGATAGAACTATAGCCTACTTCAAATTTGTTGTACTACTATTAATCTAATAAGGTTCCATGAATTTACTACTAATACATTTTATGAACTATGGACTTCATGCATTTCAGAAAATACTTATAAAGCCATTTTCCATATAGGATGACGAGTAGGATAGTTGGTCCCCAACTTACTATGACTTCTTTTTGGAGATTATGACAAGGTGGGCAACCAGCTGCCCCATCCCCTACTTACATACATTTACTATACACCAATCAGCCATAGCATTATGACCACCTGCCTAATATTGTGTAGGTCCACCTTTTTGCTGCGAAAATAGCAGCCCCATACACAACAAACTGTGATGCACTGTGTTCTGACATTGATCAGAACAACCATTAACTTTTTCAGCAATTTGAGCTACACTAGCTCATCTGTTGGATCGGACTACACGGGACAGCCTTCACTCCCTGCATGGTTCAATGAGCCTTGGCTGCCCATAACCCCGTTCACCCGTCCACCACTTTGCCTTCCTTAGACCACTTTTGACAGGTACTGACCACTGCAGACAGAACACCCCACAAAAGCTGCAGGTTTGGAGATGCTCTGACACAGGAATCTAGCCATCACTATTTGGCCTTTGTCAAAGTCCCTAATAACCTTATGAAGGCCCATTTTTCCTGCTTCTAACGGATTAACTTTTGTGGACAATATGAAGATCAGGGAAAAATGGGCAAGCGTAAAGATTTGAGCAACTTGAGGATGCAATTGGAATGCAATTTAGCCAATTAAATTGGATATTTCTCCAAACCAGTTTTATAAAATGCTAGCGCATTGAGTTCGGTTTGGCTTACTTGGAACACCGCAATCATTATCATCTGCATTCTGATATCTAATAAACACATGGGTAAATGTGATCTGCGTAAGTATAGACATTTCTGGAAAATTCTCATTTGTCCAAAGTGGTTACACTTGCAGCCAGAGTCGATCACACCATGGTCAACTATACACTACATACAAATCTGAAGATTTAAACCCAATTGAACAAGCCATTAATTAATTTGCTAAGGAGTTTAAAACCCCTACTATACCGGAGGGGTGTGACAACTTCAAGCACTCGTCTTTAATTTTGGTCTATAAGATAAGAGATTAGGAAAGAATTCAGAGGGACTTTTCTCTGAGTATACTAAATTAAACTGGCATAGCTGAAAACGGCATTGACTTGAAAATGCTGCACTTAAGTTTTAGAGCAAATTCTATTCGGCTGTGAAGTGACCCAGATAGAGGAACAATGTTCTCTACAGTACCGAGCCTCAGGCCTCAAGCATGTGATCTTCAAAGTGAGGGTTTTAAGTGAGGTAATTCACTCACCCGTTAGCCTCACACATTCACAGTAAGACGTTCATACAATGCTGTATCACAGAGAGTCAAAGATGTTGAGCCTAGTTAAGGCAAGCATCTAGAAGGAATAGCCGGTTTGTACTTGTGACAAAATGTATGGCTGTTACGACATCCCTCTGCCTTTCATTTTCTAATGCTGACAATTAGCAATAATACAACTTGAAGGCCAGTGCAAATCTAATGCATAAACCCACCAAATCAGAAGTTGAAACCAGCACATTAAAGAATGTCTGTAAATAACATTCAAAATGATCAGTTTCCAGAGTGAGCATCCAGGGGCGCTGTAAAGGGGGGGTAAACAATGACAATTCTCGGGGCCCATGACTAAGAGGGGGCCCAGAGACCCTGTCTCAGCTGTGTTGGGGGCCCTGTCAAGATTCTTTTCATGGGGCCCAAAATCCTTAGCAGCGCCCCTGTGAGCATCACATAGTCAGTCTTGATACTAGGCTGAAATGTTCTGCTGTCACATGAACAAGGCCGCCTGACTGACAGACTGGACAGAAGGCACAGCTGTGGTTCTCTCAGCACGGTGTTACACACTGCTAGCTCACTCCTGGAGTAAACCCCTATCAGCGCCGGCCTTCATCTGACCCACTGTAATACATAATCCTCTTGTGCACATTCTCTAATTACCTGGCTGGAACATCTGCCTGCCCCGCAGCCGGTCTGCCTCACAGCCAGCAGCAAGCACCAAAAGAGAACAGTGAGTTGTGTTCAGTGTGAAGTCTTCAGTAAGCAGAACTTATAAACAGGACAACAATAAATCCAAATATGCAGGGTTCTGCTATTGCAATATGAGAATCAGTCTTTTACCAAGATCTATCCACTGGACAGGTGGGGCATTTAAGCTGATTTAACATGATCATTACCCAGGTGCACCTTACATTTTTAGTCATTTAGCTGACAATCTTTTCCAGAGCGACTTTGTGAATACAGGGACACCCCCCTGGACCAATGTATATGGTACAGTGCCTTGCTCAAGAACACTACACCATTTGGCACAGTTGGGAATTGAACCGGCAACCTTCAGACTTCTGCTGAGAACAATAAAAGGCCCTTGCACAATGTGCAGTTGTTACTTTCACAATGCTGGTTCTGACAGTGTTCAATTGGCATGAAGCCTGCAGGAATGTATACCAGAGCTGTTGTCAGTGAAGTGAATGTGTAAACTCCACATTTCTATGCTTTCACTGTAATAACGGCTTGAAAATTAGAGTATTTACAGGTATTTTAGCATGTTTTCTAAGATGGGACATGACAGGTAATGTAGAAATGCTTTGTTAGCTTTGGTGCTTTATTAGTACAAACTAAAATAATACATGGAAATACATTACATATATTCAAGCAGTTCATTAAAGACAGCTGGTTTGCTGCTGCAGATTTCTGAACTTGTCAATACACATTGGCAGCCAAGAACGTTTTTCTTATATTACTTATTATTAATACAATGTTATATTGAATATAACTTTTCCTCTGATTAATCAGAGATTGTCAGCGGTTTAAAAACCTGCATTTTGACTTGGCCTAAGCTTGTAAATAAATCTGATCATTGATTTATAACTTATCTTAGGACATAGAAGATATCAGTGAAATATTCTACATGTCACATGTAATTTAGTGGTTGGCCCAACCCCCGCAACCGATGAAATCAGAAGACTATCAGTGCATTTTGATTGCAGTTAATATCTACAAAGTCTCTAATTAAGTTAATATTTAAGGGCCCAGATATCGTTGTATCTGCAGTGATAATGCAACACATAATATTTTCTTCTTGCTTTATTTTTTTATGCTTATCAGCACTCACAATATCCATTCCATTCCAGCGGTAGCATGTCATATTGCCATTCAGTGCACTTGCAGATTTGTAATTGAAAGGTCCACTGTTTTAATTGCCGTTTAAGTAATAAACTTTTACTCTAAGAAAGCCACTAAAAACATTAAATGGAAATGATAGGAGCCCGTAACAAATGGGTGGATGGTAAATACCCACTGTTTGTTAACTTTAAACAACTGCTGCTAAAGCAATTGCACTTGTATTTCACTTTGACTTTGATTTGTACTATTAGTTTAAAATTGTTATTGGAATATTTATTTAAAGCTTGGATGAATCAGATGTTTGACAAGCTCGCCACGGACAACAAACTATAACTTAGTAAGCCTTTACAGCACAGTACTGTAGCCTCCATTTATAGCTAGCCAGCCTTTCTGGGATATTAGCTTTAGCGGTCAGTGGCCGGCTTCTCAAAAGTCTCCCAGGTGTGAGCAAGTTTCTTGTGCCACTTTCCTGTTCTGAATTGGGGGATCAAACGGTAGTTCAGACAGCTCTGCCATCTGTTCTTTCGTTCATAACCGATAGGTATGAGTCCAGGTAGAGTCAGGAAGAGAGTTGTGAGAGACAGCAGATTGGATGCTGAGGTGAGTAATAAATAATATACTTAAGTATAAGGCACCAGGGGGTGTGGTGTATGGACAATATGCCACTGTTAAGAGCTGTACATAGGCATGACGCATTGTGAAGTGCCTGCAGACAAAGCTTAACCATGGAATATTGGCAAAATATATATTAAACTAGGGCAGGGTGATAAAACGATAACGATATGTCTCGCAAAAGACACGTAATCGATATCAATAAAAAATATGTTTGATAAAACGTTCAATGATTTCCTTTGCTTCTTCGGAAGAAACAAGCGGTTGCGAAGCAATTTTGGTTGCATAAACAAAGGCCCTCACTCTCTGGAAACCTAGCAACGTAGCGAGTGACACGCTAACAGCCAATCAATTAACAGTATCAAGTTTGGTTCCGCAATATTATTGTCTCGTGAGTCGTGTGGATTCTTCAGTAACTGAAACTGATAAGTGGAAAATTAGTGCCACAGCAAGCAAGGAGAATTGTTGATAAAATGGGAAAAGTCAGCTCGCCAGTATGGCAGTTTTTTGGTTTTTAAAAGTCTGACCGTAGTCAGACCAATGTCATCTGCAAATTATGCAAATCTGTCGTCCCCACCAAGTCTGGTAATATCACAAACTTGTTTTCTCCACCTTCTCAGGTCTCAAGTTTAACACTTTGCACAATTTTATTACACTTTATTAAACATTTCTTAAGTATTCTAATTGTGAATAGTAAAAAGTGTTCATTGTGATTTTGGACTTATGTTTACATTTTAATTATTTGAGTGTTTTCCATGGTTGTGTTGACATTTCTGCCTTTATTACTGAGGGGATTATAACCAGTGGAATGTTCAATTTAAAATACAAATGTTTAAATTTAATATTTTTTCCTGCTCCTTATTCTAAATAGGTCATAAAACAGATAAAAAATGATCGATATCGACCGATATGAAACACATATCGTGATAGAGTTTTCAGCCATAACGCCCAGCCTTATATTAAACCCCAACATGCATTATTGCTTTTATAAACCAGTATCTAATGTGATTAAAGCAGTAAAATGTGATCTTATATACCATGGCTATCAGCCGATCCTATTTATAATACAGAATAGCCCTCTGGACCTGTTTAGTGTAACATGTGATAAAGTTTTTCTAAAGTGAGTAGATTACTGGCTTATAATCGGTTTTCCTTATGACAAAGCTCTGCATGTGACTTAATTCTACATTACAGGGAATTGCACAAAAACACAGTTCATATACAATCACCAGCCACTTCATTAGGTACACCTTGCTAGTACCCTTTTGCCTTAAAAACGACCTAAATTCTTTGTGGCATACAGTAGATTCAACAAGGTGCTAGAAACATTAGGCTGAGATTTTGGCCCATATTGCATCAGGCAGTTTCTACAGATTTGCTGTTGCACATCCTTGATGCAAATCTAACATTCCACCACATTCCAAAGGTGCATGATTGGATTTAGATCTAGTGACTGTAGAGGCCAATTGAGTACAGTCGTGGTCAAATATTGAGAATAACACAAATACTAATTTTCAAAAAGTCTGCTGCCTCAGTGTTGATGATGGCAATTTGCATATACTCCAGAATGTCATGAAGCGTTATTAGATGAATTGCAAAGTCCCTATTTGCATGAAAATGAACATAGTCCCAAAGAACATTTCCACTGCATTTTAGCCCTGCCACAAAAGGACCAGCTACCATCATGTCAGTGATTGTCTCCTTAACACAGGTGAGTGTTGATGAGGACAAGGCTGGAGATCACTCTGTCATGCTGATGGAGTTAGAATAACAGACTGGAAGCTTTAAAATGGAAATCATTGTTCTTCCTCTATCAACCACTGTTACCTACAAGGAAACAGATGCTTCTATTGCTTTGCACAAGGGCTTCATAGGCAAGATCATCAATAACGTCAAGGAGAGATGTTCAATTGTTGTGAAGGGGTCAGGACACCCAAGAAAGTCCAGCAAGCACCAGGACCATCTTCTAAAGTTGATTCAGCTACGGGACCAAGGTACATTTTCTCTGATAAATCCCCTTTCCAATTGTTTGAGCCATCCAGAAAACACATTGTCCAGAGAAGGTGAGCGCTACCATCAGTCTTATTTCATGCCAACAGTAAAGCATCATGAAACCATTCATGTGTGTGGTTGCTTCTCAACCAAGGGAGTGGGCTCACTCACAATTTTGCCTAAGAACACAGCCAAGAATAAAAAATTGGTACCAATACATCATCTGAGAACAACTTCTCGGGGAACAAAACATCGACATTTTCGGTCCATGGCCAGAAAACTCCCCAGACCTTAATCCCATTGAGAAACTGCTGGGCAATCCTCAAGAGGCAGGTGGACAAACAAAACCCCACAAATTCTGACAAACTCCAAGCATTGATCATACAAGAATGGGCTGCCATCAGTCAGGATGTGTCCCAGAGGTTAATTGACAGCATGCCAGGGCAGATTGCAGAGGTCTTGAAAAAGAAGGGTCAACAATGCAAATATTGACTCTTTGCATGAACTTAATGTAATTGTCAAAAAAGCCTTTGACAGTTATGGAATGCTTGTTGTTATTATACTTCAGTATACCATATTTGACAAAAAGATTTAAGAACACTGAAGCAGCAAACTTTGAGTAGACCACTACTTGTGTTCCATTCTCAAAACTTTTGACCACAACTGTACTGTTAACTCCTTGTCATGTTCAAGAAACCAGTTTGAGATGTGAGTTTTTTGACATGGCAAATTATCCTGCTGGAAGTAGCCATTAGAAGATGGGTACACTGTGGTCATAATGGTATGGACATGGTCAGCAAAAATACTCAAGTAGGCAGTGGCATTTAAAGATGCTCAGCTAGTACTAAGGGGCACAAAGTGTGCAAAGAAAATATCCCCTATACCATTACACCACCAGCTAGAACGATTGATAAGCAGGATGGATACTAGCTTCAAGTATTTTAGGCCAAATTCTCACCTTACCATCTGAATGTTGCAGCAGAAATCAACACTCATCCGACCAGGTTCCATTTTTCCAATTTTCTATTGTCCAATTTAAGTGGGCCTGTGCAAATTGTAGCCTCGGTTTCCTGTTCTTAGCTGACAAAAGTGGCACCTGTGTAGTCTTCTGCTGCTGTAGCCCATCTGCTTCCAGGTTTGTTCGTTCAGAGATGCTTTTCCGCATGTCTTGTTTGTTTTAGTTTAATTTTACCTTTATTGTACAAGGCAAGTTGACTGAAAACAGCTTCTCATTTAAATCAACGGCCTGGGGAGAAGTAGGGGGAGGGAAGGGGATGAATGAGCCACTTGAATGATAGGGATGATTAGGTTGCCATGACGATTACGTTGCCATGATAGTATTAAGGCCAGGTGGGAAATTTAACCAATGTCTCAAAACACAATGTTTATTTCTGTCCCCGCCCTCAGGACTTTGTAAAGTAAAATGGACACACCCTCCACGGGGGCAGGGATCATGGTCAGCCCTACACCTGGAATTCTATTGCTTGGTGAATTTTGACAAGGTTGTAACAGCATAAGATGCTCAGCTTGCTCGAATTAGCTAAACCCTAAGCCAGCAGGAACTGTACTCCATAGATAACTAAATGGATTTGGGTAACTTTCGCAGCACAAATATATGGTACACCCAACCTGTTTCTTAGTTAGTGCCAGGAGCCAGGCCTGGTGTGCAGCACTGTCAGTGATCATGACTGTAGTCAGTGTTAAATAGCCAACATTGCTAAGGCTGGGTCCAGGGATGGTGAATGGGCATACAAGAAACTAGTACAAGTAACAAATAACTAACTCACCCTGGTGATCGCGAGTCCACATTAACTTCATGGCATTTGTTTTCCAATGGATATCTCGTTGCCAACCATTTTGTTTAGTTCATTTCAATAAAAAGGATAGTTTTTAATAAAATGTTTTTGAGTATTTTATCAAATGCCATAAAATCCTAGTATAGCACCGTAGTGAAATTCTGGTATTTCAGTACTTTGTCCATACCGTATAACCTAGAAAACCATAGCTTAGACCACCACATGGAACTTCAACACCTCTCCCAGGGAACAGTTAAACTGGACTAGTCTAACTTCCAACTCCTCAGACAGAGCTCGATTCTTGGCAAAATGTGTGCATCCATAAATGCAATTATATTGCAAAATAGATTGCAGAATATTACAAATATAATCCAGGAGTTCCACACAGTTGCCGCTGCCAAAAGCAGGAAGGAAACTGGCAAACGATTGCAGATTGCATCAGTTACAAGGCTCATCAATATCACTGCCCCATCAAAGACACAACTACATCTTACTATAATTACAATTGTGCATTCCATTTAAACCAGTGTTACTAAGATGAATGCTGATGTCTGAAAGACATTTCTTTTGCCGTATTATTTCAGTTGCAACCCTGGCAGTGTTAAACGGTCTTGGGAGCTTTAGTATCGCTCATCTAAATAAAAAAGGTTACAGGGAATGTTAGCTCGCTAACCACAAATCTTGCTTTGTAGTATAGGCCTCTGAAGGTAAAAAGTAAGTTGCAGAAAATAATCTTTAATCAAAACAACAACATCGGAAGAATGACAAAACCCAAAAAATCACTGGAAATCTCAAACCACTAACAATAAACTGCATTAATAACATTTTACCACTTAAGCCCCATCAATCTCAGGGCTGTCCACAAATGCAAAGACAACTGTTAGCAACCGAGAAGGGCAACATCAACACCAACAGCAGAGCTTGGAGGAGCAGAAACATAAATATAGACAGGATCCAAGAGTTCAGATGTCCACCTGACCAGCCCACTGGAAAGTTAAAGCCATGGAGACGCTTCAGAGCACAAGAGATCTTTTCAATCTTTTCATGTCCAGTAGATAGTCAGCTGAAGGCAGTATGTAGTCAGGGGAAGAGGTCAGTTTGTCAAGGGAGCAGTAAATAAATGCCATAGGAAAGCAGGTCTGTGTGCAGTATATCTAAGGTATGCCTTTCACCTAGCTCTGACTGTCATATACCACCAGATCTGTGGTTGATTGTACTGAAATGCACTTTAGTACAATCAATTTACCACTGTGGCACTTCCTTGCCAGAGGGAGTGGGACATTTTTGTATCCGAGAGTGTTCTGTGAATTCTAACAAAGGAGGAAGTATGTTTAATATGCATTTCACAACTGTATCATACTTTATACACTCAACATGAAAGTGACTATTTTAAGCATGATTTGAAATGCAAACAAGGCCCAAAATAAAAAAGATCATACTTCGTTTTGAAGAAAAAAGGGAATACAATTGTGAAACGCATATAAAAAATATGAGTCCTCCCAAAGAAACATCTATAGTACATGTCTCCTGTAATAAGACCCAATGATGCATGAGCAGTACAAACACAGTCATCTTGGTGTCACTGCACTACTTATAGCACAGCATGGAGTACGCGTGTCAGTTTTTCCACAATTGTGAAAAGCATTTCAAACATCCTTACTCCCAAAGAAGCTTCTACAGTAAATGTCTATTGTAAGATCCTATGATCCATGAACAGTACAAATAGTCATCTTGGTGTCACTGTACTACATATAGCACACACCATTGAGTACTCTGGCTGTCGGTTTTTCACAATAATTAATTGCATTCAAAACAAAATTAATAAATTGACACATCTGCCCCTCTTGTTTTTAAATGTCATCAGAATGTTTGGATGCTAACATTCATTTGTAGTATACACAATAAAAACATTGCTATTACGCATGCTTCCAAATGTTGACTTGGGAAAATTGTTTTATAATCTCTGAAAAGAAATGTGTTTGCAAGTGAACCCTATTGACATTGGCTAATTACCTGACAGTCCTCATTTATCATAGCAAATTCTCACAATTGTGTGTGCGTGCGTGCGTGCGTGCGTGTGTCTTGCTCATAAAATGTACCAACTTTAAAACTAGCAACAGCCCATTGAAGTAATGGTTGTACTTTGTTGAACAACAAGTTTTACGTTTTTCATTATTTTAACTTCAGCTGTCATTGTTGGTAATCTCAAAACTATTATGTATTTTGTTACAGAGAAACTAGGTTTACGTCACTGGAACCAGGGTTCAGTTACAACCAATTATGCATTTTACCGAGAACAGGCATGATCTTACGTCTTCAACAGACTTTGAAATTTCCCGGCAGTCGTGAGTGATCTCCCCCTGGCATTCGTCACGGTGCCACTTGTGTAAAAGCGCGAATGGCCGAGCTTGAATTTCCAGGTATGTCCCTCTTTGGCTAATGTATTTTAAAGATGGAGGCGTAACATGGCTGCCACAATTCGAGCGGCACCATTGTATATATTATGAATGGAAGATTCTACACTTACGAAAATACTTTGATTATTAGGTGGAAGTAATTACACATGAATGAGCACATATTTGTGAAAGAACAAAGGGGTTTTTGCTAAGAATCCACTCAAAGAAATACACAGTGTAGCTATAAAAAAACAAGACATGCCCCCATCTCTCCCAAAGTAAAACCTGAGTTACCAAAGCAAGTGTTCCTTTTCCAGCTGGTGTAGAATCAGACACTTGTTCAATGGCTCTTCTTACGCCTAGACTGAACTGTGCTGAAAAATGCTAATTTCATCATGTACTGTATTTAGACATTAATATCAAACAACCATTGAAGAGCAGTACATGACTGAATTATTACTAAATTTACTAGCTTTTTGAAACTATAAATATTGATTTGGGATTGGAACAAATGTTCCGACTGCACTACAACAACAACACACCCCATTTCTGTGGCATTGCCCGACAAAAATGTATATTCACTTACCAGATTTTGAATCAACTACCAAAGCCAACTTACTCCATAGAAACCTTTGAGGAGTTCCCACCATGCACATCTTAAAGGGAGTGTCAATGATATACAGAATCCCTCCCCAAGGTTACATAAAGCATCTGCTCTACGGTGCTCCTACATTCTGATAAATGATTTTTGGAGTTTAAATCCAGCCCTCAATCTGTTGGTGATTTTGGTTTCCATTGACAACTGTATTCCACTTTGTTATCAACAAATCACATAATGTACAATCAAGATGTTGATCTTTGATATATTTAGTTTGAGACCCAATGTGTGATGAGTGTTCCCTTAATGTTTGAAAAAAACAACAAGCGTAACCTTTAAATGAGCACTTAACCGGTGGTAAACCTAGGTATTTGATTTCATGGATGAGATATTTCTACGACATTACAAATTGTACTGTCAGACATATTTGGCAAGAGGGAAAATCATATATCATATTTGAATATTTATGTTAAAAACCTGATGGAGTACATCATAAAATTACAGGACTACAGAGATTTGAAAAAAGTCCCTCCGATAAACCGGGTGTTTTTCGAACAGTACCCACTCAGTAAATACAATGGCTAGTATGTCTGGTCACATTTTATTAGTTTGTAACAGTTGTGTAGACACGACAATGTTCAGAACACTATCTCCAACAGATTGTTCTCTGTTATTGTAGATACTATAGAAGTATTTTCCTTGTCTTAGTAATTTAACAGAGCGATAATCAATAAAATGTGTAGTAAGATACATAAATAGATGGCGCGAAAGCAGCTCTGAGGAAATATGCAATAAAATTTAGCAACGATGTGAGAAGAATCCATCCCACTAATTATAATTAATACAGAATCTCAGTTCAATGATCAGCATTTAGATGATCATCACTTACTAAATATATTAAAATGAATAGAAGTGTTTATTATGTTTCTAGAAATGTTATTCTATATTGTTTGGTACTCCCTAAGAGCTACGGACCATGTGACAATTATGCAGCAAAGACCAAGTTATTCTGGGATTGTGACAATGACAACTATGAAGAATTGTTTCACTGTAAAATGTAGTTTTGCTCCTTGGTAGGAATGCGGCCGACAGTGTTAATCTAAATGAGAATGCAGGATGTCTTCAAAACGCAATGTATGTAAACCAAGGCCAGCGTGACCAAATGGAGAACAACAGTCAGAGATTGGGCCTTTTGTCTCAATAAGTAGTGAGAAAGATTAACATATAGAATGCCTAGACAAGCGGATGCCAATTAACCAGTACTATTTCATGTTGAATCCAAGGTTGCAGCCATTGGTGAGATTCAAACTAATGCTATTTATTTGGGCCTATGCTCTACACATCTTCAAGACTCTGAATAAATTAATTTGAGGAGTGCGTTAAAATACACAACACTACCTTTATTCCATGCATCAGTATCAGCTGCGGTCGGTGGATCTTAATTGGGGAGGACGGGCTCGTATTACACTCGGGACCGGAATGAATGGACTGGTGCGCAACGCACAAAACCCAGTGTTCTGTTTTGCACACTGGGTTTTGTGCGTTGCGAGGCTTGTAATTTTCATCATAGGTACACTTCAACCATGGGAAAAAAAATGAGAAAAAAAATCCAGGAAATCACATTGTAGGATTTTTTATGAATTTATTGATAAATTATGGTGGAGAATAAATATTTGGTCACCTACAAACAAGCAATATTTCTGGCTCTCACAGACCTGTAACTTCTTCTTTAGGAGGCTCCTCTGTCCTCCACTCGTTACCTGTATTAATGGCACTAGTTTGAATTTGTTATCAGTATAAAAGACACCTGTCCACAACGTCACACTCCAAACTCCACTATGGCCAAGACCAAAGAGCTGTCAAAGGACACCAGAAACAAAATTGTAGAACTGCACCAGGCTGGGAAGACTGAATCTGCAATAGGTAAGCAGCTTGGTGTGAAGAAATCAACTGTGGGAGCAAATATAAGAAAATGGAAGATATACAAGACCACTGATAATCTCCCTCGATCTGGGGCACCACACAAGATCTCACACTGTGGGGTCAAAATGATCACAAGAACGGTGAGCAAAAATCCCAGAACCACACGGGGGGACCTAGTGAATGACCTGCAGAGAGATGGGATCAAAGTAACAAAGGCTACCATCAGTAACACACTACGCCGCCAGGGATTCAAATCCTGCAGTGCCAGACGTGTCCCCCTGCTTAAGCCAGTACATGTCCAGGCCCGTCTGAGGTTTGCTAGAGAGCATTTGGATGATCCAGAAGAGGATTGGGAGAATGTCATTTGGTCAGATGGAACAAAAATAGAACATTTCGGTAAATCGTGTTTGGAGGAGAAGGAATGCTGAGTTGCATCCAAAGAACTCTATACCTACCGTGAAGCATGGGGGTGGAAACATCATGCTTTGGGCCTGTTTCTCTGCAAAGGGACCAGGACGACTGATCCGTGTAAAGGAAAAATGAATGGGGCCATGTATTGTGAGATTTGAGTGGAAAAACTTCTTCCATCAACAAGGGCATTAAAGATGATACGTGGCTGGGTCTTTCAGCAGGACAATGATCCCAAACACACCGCCCGGGCAATGAAAGAGTGGCTTCCTAAGAAGCCTTTCAAGGTCCTGGAGTGGCCTAGTCAGTCACCAGATCTCAACCCCACAGAAAATTTTCGGAGGTTTTTGAAAGTCTGTGTTGCCCAGCGAGAGCCCCAAAACATCACTGCTCTAGAGGAGATCTGCATGGAGGAATGGGTCAAAATACCAGCAACAGTGTGTGAAAACCTTGTGAAGACTTAAAGAAAATGTTTGACATCTGTCATTGCCAACAAAGGGTATATAAAAAAGTATTGAGATGAACTTGTTATTGACAATACTTTTTTTCCACCATAATTTCCCAATAATGTAAAATTATGGATTTTTTTCTCATTTTGTCTCTCATCGTTGAAGTGTACCTATGATGAACATGACAGGCCTCATCTTTTTAAGTGGGAGGACTTGCACAATTGGTGGCTGACCAAATACTTTTTTGACACACTGTATTTACAGGGTTGGGTAGGTATTTTGGAATGTAGCAGAATGTTCAGAGCAGCAGCCATTTTTACATGTACCATTCCATTGCAAAGATCTAGCGGCCTATTTCTGCATTAAACTGATTTGCGTGTTGTCACCGTGACAACTAACAACAATCGCCATTTTGTTGTGTACTAATCAAATGACCACGCCAAGCAGTTCAATGGCCTTTCTATCCATTCAATTTCTATGGGTGTATGTGTAGCACTCACATCTTGGGGTCTTACCTGCCGACGTCTGCTTAAACTTCTCGCTCTTCTTCTTCCTCCACTTCCAGGGCTTAAAGAGACGGCCGAGGGTGGCAAACTTGCTGCGGCGGCGGATAGGCGGGGTGTGTGTGCCAGGGACTAGGGATTCTGAACGCATAGCAGCCAGCCTCTCAACCTCCTCTGCTGTAGGGGGAGCAAGAAAGAAGGGCTGATTAGGTTAGGCTTCCATAGATTCATCAGGACCACTTTATTAAAATTAAAACTGACCTAACCAAATACATTTTTTACATTATACTCTTAAAACAAAATGCATAGAAAATAAAAAAAATGTGGTGTGATTAAGTTTTTTCTTAGATTAAGTCTACAAAAATACCAAAACCACATGAGGAGAACCAATTTTAAGGTAGTGAAAGTAAAAATGGCTGATTAAAATCTGCAGGGTTTCCCGCAGCACTTTGCTGTCTAGACGGCTGCCTAGACAAGACCAGACTGCGGGCAGTCCCAAGAAAATAAATGTGATGTGTCCGGCCAGCGCCATCTGGTGGTATTTTGTCATTGCGCTCTGTAAAGTGCACAGCAATAAACAGTGAACGTGATCACCGTTGCACATTTCGATAATGTTGTTTTGCCCCCCCCGGTGGACAAACCGAACCCGACCACTAACTATCCCATTTTCAGGGGTAAGCCCTGATCTGCTAAACAAGGCCTCTTGTTAGGTGCAATGTTCTTGAATTATGTGTGAGGAGTTCTTTAAACAAATCTCAGATTTTCATAATATTCTGCCAGTAATTCTCAAACCCTAATCAGGCTGCTCGCTTTGCCATTCCTAGTCTTTTTTTTAGTTGAAAAGCGAGAAAATCTGCTCCTCTCGCTAAATTCTTTCATTGCTGAAGCCCTGACATTTCAAAGAGTAGCTAAAATAACTGACAGCCTCTCTACTTAAACATCATAGAGATATTTATAGAAATTAAATTCTTTGAAATTAAAGCAACTTCTCAAAATTTACACTATAAAGATAACGTCTGAGCCTGCAAACAAAGTAAATGCATGAACAGATGTGTAATCTTGAGCAAAGCGGGTTCATTTAATTATTAACATGGGGTGAGTATCCTTCTCTTGACACATTAGTTGAGTTATTCAGGAGAACGGGACAACAACAGTAATTAATGAGGCAGTCTAAACGGAGCAGGTGGCTGCAGGTAGACTAGAGTAGACAGATCACTTCTGGCTAAACGGAGGTGTGATAGTGACTACTTATTGATTATGCACATGAAAACAATGTGACTCATCCACACTAAAATGGGAGGTTTCCAATAATGTGTCCTTTTTTAAATTGCAGAATATGCAAATAGGGCAAATCCCATTCTTTAACAAGAAATTGCCAATTAAAGTTATATAAATATGTACTGTGTAAATAAGTGTAAGACATACAGGTCCTTCTCAAGAAATTAGCATATTGTGATAAAGTTCATTATTTTCCATAATGTAATGATAAAAATTAAACTTTCATATATTTTAGATTCATTGCACACCAACTAAAATATTTCAGGTCATTTATTGTTTTAATACTGATGATTTTGGCATACAGCTCATGAAAACCCC
>JACXGM010000274.1:69971-81374 GCA_016801145.1 Umbra pygmaea
ACCGGTGACCATGATTGATATTTCCTTTACTTTTTCTAATTGTTTTATAGGTTACTGTTAAGATATGAACTCCCTTTACCTGATCAATCTGGTCTTAAGTAGAGACTTCCCAAAACTTGTGAACTCATAGTTACTCAGAAAAGTACTTTTACTCAAGTAAATGTCAACCTCTGACTTTAGCTAACCTCTCTGCAAAAAGCTTCTCAACCTGGACATAAAACAGCGTTAACTAACACATACAGTAGCACCAGCATGTAGGGAGTGTTGTATTGGGCGTTTAAAAAATTTAATATCCAATCCAATTCATGCTGCTGTGTGCCTGTGGTCCACTCAAAATGCTTTGACTAATGCTAAATTCTCAAAGTTCACAAAGCCACACCCACTGACCACAGCATTCAGAATGAAATGACATCAGCACCATCATCATGATGGCTGATTTGGATGCAGCTACACCAGAGGGACACGTTAAATGCTACAGCGTCAGGAAACATGGCAACCAGTGTGGAATGAAAATGCAGTGAAACCAGCAACGCAGAACATTACTGAAACACACTGCCTGCAGCCTGTCACGGCCGACCATCTTAGGATTCCTGTCACAGCTCTGACTATAAATAGAATCGACACTAATTGAGTCCAATGGTGTTTCAAATGACCATCAAATGGAGTCCGGAAAGAAACACAAAAGAAAGGAGGGGTAGTGAGTGGGGCACACCAGATATTAAACACACTCAAAAGAAAATTAATTGAACCAGGTGGTTCTCAACTTTAGACCTCTGGATCCTCTATCAATAAAAGCCTGAAATTGCTCCCAAATGGTAAATATACAAAACATTTAATGTACCCCATACAGCCAAATGTTTGTGGACATCCCTAGTACCAGCAATGGTGGAGGAGGGATAATTTTTGGGGGCTGTTTTTCCAGGTTTGGGCTAGGCCTCTTTTTTTCAGTGAAGGGTCAACTAAATGCTACATGATGCAACTACATTTTAGACAATTGGGTGCTTTCAACTTTGTGGAGAAAGTATGAGTCATAAAATTTCCAGTTACAGCATGACTGTGCAATTTCCAGTTACAGCATGACTGTGCACAAACGCGAGGTCCATGAAGACATTGTTCAATGAGTTTGGTGTGGAGGAACTCAACCTCTACAGAGCCCTGACCTCAAACCCACTGATCCCTTTTGAATTGGAAATACAATTGTGAGCCAGGCCTTCTTTACCATGGTCAGGAATCCACATCATTTTGGCTATGCAGTTTTACTGTTTTCATGTTGTTTCCTTTGTTTGATTTCTCACTCACACACACACACACGGTCCCCCTTTTGCTGCTAAAATAGCTCTGACCCATTGAGGCATGGACTCCAGTACACCTCTGAAGGTGTGCCGTGGTATCTGGCACCAAGGCGTTAGCAGCAGATCCTTTATGTCCGACAGTTGTGATTTGGGACTTCCATGGATCAGACTTGTTTGTCCAGAACATCCTACAGATGCTCAATTGGATTGAGATCTGCAGAATTGGATTGACTGGCCTGCAGAGAAACTCTGGAGCTCTGTCAGAGTGACAATGGGGTTCCTGATTAATGCCCTTCTCCCCCGATCGCTCAGTTTGGCCGGGCGGCCAGCTCTAGGAAGAGTTCTGGTGGTTCCAAAATTTTCATTTACTGATGGAAGCCACTGTGCTCATTGGGACCTTCAATGTTGCACATATTCTTCTGTACCCTTCCCGAGATCTGTGCCTTCATACAATCCAGTCTCCGAAGTCTACTGAATATTCCTTGGACTTCATGGCTTGGTTTGTGCTCTGACATGCACTCTGGAACCTTATATATATATACACAGGTGTGTGCCTTTCCAAATCATGTCCAATCAACTGAGTTTACCACAGGTGGACTCCAATCAGGTTGTGGAAACATCTCAAGACTGATCAGTGGAAACAGGATGCTCCTGAGCTCAATTTTGAGTGTCATGGCAAATGCTGTGAAAACTTATGTACATGTGCTTTTGTTTTTTATTTTCAATACATTTGCTAAGATTTTTTAAACACATTTCTTTCACATTGTCATTATTGGGTATTGTTTGTAGAACGCTTTGTTTACACACAGAGAATTTGCCTCTAAAAATGATTCTAAAAACCCTGGCCAAAGTGAAGATTTTGGAAAACTCTGTTTGCATTTAAACTGAGGTTTAGGCAGCCAACGTCACTGTATGTGCCAGAACTTGCACCTGCACCAAAAGTTCAACCTGTTTCAATTTTCATTTAGCAAATTTTCAGGAATCTGATTGGCTAACGTGGGCTTCAGCCTTTCGTTACACTGCCACCTACACTTTTGGCATAGTCTTGACAGCATATACACGGGTTCGTGTAAATGAACACTTTTCTGAAAACAGACAGTTGTGAACAATTTTTTAAGAATGGAGAGCGTGAAATGTCCGTTTATGAAACTAGCAGGCCACGTGCAAACATAGCCATAGACAACGTTCTATTCAGGAAGGGCCCACAGATGCCCAAGAAACAGATAAGCAAAACCATAAGATTCTACCATGTGGAGGGGGGTCTGCATGGCATAGTGGGCTTAGTCGCTGCATTGCAGGACAGTCTACCTCATAATAGTCAGTGGTTCGAGACTGACTACGGGTTCTCTGGCTTTCCCCGGACCTCCAGAATGAGACAGCACAAATTGGCATAGCGCTGCCCAGGATTTGGCATAGATAAGCCGAATCATCTACCTTTCCAAGTTGCTCTCCAGCATCTCCTTGTGTTTAGGTCAGGCGCCTGTAAATTCATGGAACTATAGTTGGTGAAGGTACTCATCCCATACATGATCCGACTAAAGGCCTCCTTGTTGGATGAGCAGTGTGAAAAGAAATCGGTGGCTCGCCGACATGTGATTGGATGAACCATGGGTGCGCCCCTCGCCATCTCACATCTGTCCAAGGAGTTCTGGAGCTGCCAACGAGGCAGGGTCAGTGGGAATCGGGAGGAGAGAAAAAGTAAGTCTAAAAGCTCCTTTTTCCTCTCACACACTTTTCTATTGAAACGCAACAGACTAAGACATTTAATGTGGTAGAACACATTAAATGCCACAAATAGGTGGAGAGTATCATACATTGGCAGATTATTATTTAACCAATATAAATCTCAGCTGCATCTTTTCGGCATAGGGCTGTGATATGGGAGACGCAATAAATGAAGCACTGTATTGCATCCAACATTTTCTGCTACTTCAATTGGTTCACACATTCAACCTACATTTTAGTCATTTATCAGATGCATGGTTGCACTTTTCAGGGCAATACACCAATTTAAAAAAACTTTTGTTACTCTCTACAAAGACAGCAAGCAACCTTAGTGTTCTTGGCAGGGATACAAATTGAAAGTGACATGATTTATTTTTACATCTGCATTTGTTGAAAGAAGCTCCCAGTCCCACAGCACACTGTTAAAGCTCTCAAACATCCGGGAAATACCTCAGAAGCCAAATAAATAAAAAGTACTTTGCTGAAAAAAGTTAGTGTTACACATACTTCCAACACTAGAAACTCAAGGGGCTATGTAGGACTAAGAGAATGATCTCCAGTATGTAAGCTATGATTACGTGTTTTGCAAACATACTCATTAATACACTTTCCTCCACCGGTCAGTTTTTCAAAGCAAGTGGTTAGACTCCCATCACAAAGTGACAGCCCTTAAGCACTCGCCACATTCCCTCATGCGAATCCCCATCAAAATCGGACGCAGTTTTGATTGCCACCCTCTAATGCCTTCTCTGCCGCGATTTGATGTGAGAGGACGAGTGAATTTCTTTGCACCCTTGCAGGGTTGATATCACCTATGATGCGAAGCAAACCATTGTGACATGGGCAAGAATTAACCTCACTGGTCATATTCCTTGTGAGCTGAGTGACTTTGGTCACCACTTTCCCTTCGTTGGGTACGCTTGCAAATACACCCAGATATGACATTGTGAACTGCAATTCAAGGACTGAGGGTGTAGTGTTTAGTGGATAAGGTCCTGCTAAACTCTCAAATTCACCTTATTTAACACCTTATTAACCCAAGGGACAACTCACCATTAACTGCACATTCCTATACATCCATTATGTTGTCTTCAACAATAACCACACATAACACAAGTCAGTATGTGTCAATGTACTTGGTTAATTTAACCAATAGTTCAGAGTTGTTTTAAAGACATCTTTAAGCCTAGTTCGCCTGGAATGAATTAAATTAATCTGGGCACGCAAAACCACACCCATATGTAGGCATAAACATGGCTGCTTATTTAGTTACAAATTCTACTTCATGCTTATCCTGCATTATACAATGTCCTAATTTACACCCAGTAATGCCATTTAGTTACAGTGAAGGTGATAATACATATTACTAACCAGAACAAATATACATAGCATTTACCAAAGTTTATTTATGAAGTGGTGTTAATAGCCAGCAGCATAGCACCCTGTATCCCACTGGTTTGCCTTTGAAGCTAAGCAGCATAGGGCTGGTTTTGTCCCTAGATGACAGACCACTGATGTAAGTGGTGTTTGAAGGCCAGTAGGGGGTACTCCTCACTCTGGTTGAAAGTTAATTCCAGTGCCCCAGGGCAGTGAAGGGGACATCTGCCTTATGTAGGGTGAGGTCTTTCAGATGCAATGTTAAACAGGTGTTCTGAATTTCTAAGATCCCATGGCACCTATTGTAAGAGACAGTACTTACTGTTACCTCCAATGTCCTGGCAAAAATTCCAATTACCAACCTAATCATCCCAAAGCTTTCAATTGTCTCATTCATCCCGTCTCCTCCCCTGAACTACAACTCAGGTCATTGCTACAAGAGAGAATGTTCTCAGTCAACTTGTCTGGTGAAATAGTAAATAAGTGAAATTATATAGTTGCACTGTGAACTATGTTCCTAAATACAAAACAATGTGTTAAATATGTATTTAATATGGTGAATTTGCTTTTAAAAAAGTATATTCCAGTAATGAAAAGATCTAATGATAGCACATGCCTCATGCAAGCTTTACATTTTACTGTGTTTATTTGTTTAATATTTTTAAATTTCCAAAACATTTGGTAACAACATTGATTAGTCGTTATTGGCAACAGGGTAGTTGGCAGCTATGATATTAGTCAATTTGGTCTTTGAGGAATCAAGAAAGTATCAATTGTGCAATTGCAGGTGCTATTACAAATAAAGAGAACGGTTTCATCCATGTTTTGATCTACAAATTGTGCATTTGTAGATCTTTGTTTTGGTCATTACTTGTGTTAAAAATATCCTGGGGAATAGTTGAAGTGTTGTATCTAAAATGGCTGAGGATCATTCGCGAGGTTTACAACTTCAATGAAAATGTCTGAGTACTGACATTTTAATACTGACGTATTTCAAGTATCGATATTAAAAAGAGTATGGCCAAACATGGAGGTTTCAGCTAAATCTCCGACTGAGTCTTCAATTAATTTGTCACCGTGTATGCACACTGTTAATTGGAGTCAGACTCGGAAGGGCAATATCAGTAACCTAGCTACAATGTGTCAGGGCTGCTGCATGCTCAAGGCAGTCCAGCCTCTGAAAGAATGTTACATTGTACACCTCTAATTCTTACCAGGATTAATTGATCAAACAGTTTTATCTCTTAGAGCGAAGGGAAAAGTCAGGTCATATATGCGTTAAGGTAAAAAAAACATTTTTCCCAAAGCTCAACGTGTTCAATTATACGAATGTTTTTTACTGGCCATAAGGGACAACCACGGTGTGGCACAGTGCATATCCTCCCTTGTATTTGCCGCTAGGCTACTCACCGTCCTGTGCATCATTCCCACGGCTGCAGTTGCTGCAAATGTGCTTGATTTCTTTCCCGATGTGACAGTGGATCATGAAGGGCATATTGTTATTCTGATTATGCTGATGGTTGCTTTGCTGATGTTGACGGTTGGTTTGTTGTTCTTTCTTGTTGTTAAGAGACATCATTCTCACAAGGTAAAATGCCTTCTTCTTCGGTTTCTCCACCGCTACCGACATATTATTTTCCATGTAGCTCGTGTTGTTGAACCAACTACCATGCATGATGGTGGGCGCGGGATCCGCCGCCATAGGGTAGTTGAAGGTCTTGAACATGGAGACACGAAAGTGAATTTGCGTCTAAATACCCGGCATACAGGAAAGGGATTTAAAGGAGCGGATCTCAGATTCCTACCTGACTTCACCAGTTTAACCAATCACACGTGTTTCGTTATGAGCGGTCGCTAAACCTCATTTTCCTCTATCAGCGACGTTGATGATCGTAAATTCCCCACCTGCACCTGAGTATGCGCTTACAACTCGCCTGGCTGCCTCCGCAACGCCAAGGGCAAGAGTCAAATCCTCGACTATTCAGTTTTTATGATGTACCAGCGCTACTGGGCTACTTCACTGTCTGTCCTAAAAGAAGCACTGACAGTGAAATTGAGTGAGTGAATTGCAGTGGATTTGCCTCTCCCTTGGTCCCCATTCTTGTCTGCAAAACTAATCCGCGATTAGAGCTCTCAGCAAGTGAGTAGGCTATATGATTGGCTATTCAGTGCGCACGCCTGCTTTTAAACGAGCTCTTTTAGAATTAAAGAGCGAAAAACGTCATTCTTGTCTAATTCAGGCATATACTGTTTATGGATTCAGGCATATTAATTCGTTGTTTGTAAACTCTAGGCTATAATCACACGTCAAAAGTTTTAATAAACTAGATTTAAACTTTAACATGCTATCCGCTTATTTTGATGTTATTTTTTTGTGGTATCGAATGTAATATTATGCTTAGAACAGTTTTCAATTTACCCTAGTTTCAAAACCATGTGGTCTCTAGTCGTTTATTGTTTTGTCTTTGTTTTTAGAACTATGGACCAGTTAGTAAGTAAATATTATTTCGTTTAACATGGTTTGTAGAGGAAGGACTTTCATCTATGAAGTAACCATGGTAATATTCCGATGCTTAAGCAAGCATTAGCCAAACACAGTGCTTGAAGTGGGTGAATCGACTGGTAGCCTATTAGAAAACCATTAAGTATTACTTTTTTACAGGGTATAAATTATACTATGAGATATTGCTGTCATTCATTACATTCTGTGTGTATATTTTGTAATTGGGTAGACGGACATAGAAAGAAAAGTAGAAAGCAGTTAGCCTCGCAGGTTGCCATGAACTCAAGTGATTATTAATGTAATTTCATATGTAAACAGACATATATTGAAATCATGCTAGTGTCTAAGTTGCATTTGTACATTTAAGAAACAGTACACATTTCAGTTATATTATCTGACTGGATTTTTTGGGGGTTGCAGTTCAGCAACTACTAAACATATTTGTGGAAACAAATGCTGTTAGAGATAAGGAATACAGTATGCTGTTTAAATACTTACAGAAATAGTGTCCGTATGCCCTGGGAATAAACCGATCAACTAATTGATGCTATTTAGCTGACAGCTTGTACCTAACAATTGGCTTGTTTAACTTTGGTCAAACAAAAGTTAACTGATTGTAGTTCAATCTGTCCCTCATACCATCATGGGAACCTAATCTTCCCCAGCTTTCAATGTGATCCCAATGTATAGCTCCACTAAACTACTCTAAAACTACTATTTCACCAGTGCACTGTGGGTAACAGAGTTTAGGGGCTCCCAGCAAAAGGTGGTTTGGTAGTGGTTCATGTCCATTGGAATGAAAAGCTAACTTCATTACCCAGGGTGCACTAAGTGATTGTAATCCAGCAGTTGCAGAAGACTATAGGCCGCCCAAGAAACGGTGGAGTCCATGTAATTGTAGACTCATTTGAGATGGATAAGGAAGAGTACCTGCAGCTTATCAGAAGTGCTGGTATGCAAAACATACTCTAGGTACTCCAAATTGTAAAACGAATAACTCCCGGTACTGTAAAGTGGTGAGCACTGGCCCATTTCAAGCATTGGCCTAACAGGGTTACCGATACATTTTTGTTGTAGAGTTGACTACAACAATCGGTCAGATAGTTTGGACTAATAACTTGTTTCTACATGATTACACAGCCAAAGGACACCACAGGTAACTGTGCAGACAGAAAAAGTGGTTTGAATACGTATATATGCAGCAATCTTCTGTTATTGGTTCAGCCTAGTAGCCTACTGTTAAATATGAATTTTATGGGATGGTGGGATGCATTTTGGTAATATACATCAAAGCTACTAAAAATGCCAGTGAGTAGATACTGTAGGCTATATGACATGTCTTGTCATTTGTAGATAAAAAAAATCTGTATCCTGCTGACTTTTTCCATCTATCTGCCATGTGTCATTGTTCTAGGCTACACTTTACATGTAACATTTTAGTCGTTTAGCGGACAGTCTTATCTGGAGCGACTTACAGTGAATATAGGGACATTCCCCTGGAGCAAAGTAGGGTAAAGCGCCTTGCTTCTTCGGACACAAAGCCATTTGGCAAAGTCGGGAATCGAACTTGGAGAGCTGTAAGATATGACCTTGATTTTGTAGAATTTTGTGTTAAATGCACCTAGCATCTGTGGATAAAGGTCACTAGTGATATAGTAATGTAGGATATCTAGTTGGACTGTAAATAGTTAGGGTCATATTACTGTAATCCATTGTGTATAATGGGCAACTGCTAACAAGCCACTCTAGGGCAGTGGTTGTCAAACCTCTCCTGGGGACCCCTCACAGTTTTGTTGTAGCTCAGAACTACCTCACCTGATTCAAGCAGGTAAGGGCTAGTTGATAAGCTGACAAGTTGTTTCAGGTGTGCTAGCTCTGTGATACATCTAATATATGGCATGGCTGGGGGTCTCCAGGAGAGGTTTGACAACCACTGCTTTATGGTATGTTTAACATTCCGATAGATTTCAGCAACAATTTCGAGTCCACTCGAGATGAGACAAAATAATTTACATGTTCGAATTTACACTGCCATATCTCAGGATAGCAATCGTGTGTTTGTGAGTGTGTCATTCAAGACGTCTTGAGCTGGGTGCCTGAGCACTTTGCTCAGAAACCAGCCTAGCCCACTGACCTACACATGATTTTGCATTAATACACTTTTCTCCTAGGCTGATTGCAAAACCCCAGGTTGGATCTTTTGAAATCTTCTTGTGCACTCAAGGGGGTAGGAAAGACTTTGATATGGGGGGGGGACACACATATCTTTCACAAATTGTTTTTATTATTGCTGGGGACCACATTGCCTGTTTGTAACATTGGGGGGATATGTACCTCCGCCCCTCCCCCGTTCCCCCTTTCACATATTCATCATTAATTCCTTTTAAGACCTCACCTCACTCCTTCCACCTGTTACTTAAATCTGTATCTGCTTCATGTGCCACTCCTTCCTCACCTGCCTCTTCCCTGATGGTACGATCGTTCTCCTGATGACACATGATATCATTTTAAAAATGTAAATCTAGGCTTGGTAAATTATAGGTTATGATGTTGTCCTGTCCTTGTGTAGAATGTGTTGTATACTTACACTAACGTTACTCTTTGTAAAAAACTTCAGTAACGTTATGTCCTTTGATGATGTTTTTTTATTTTTGGGGGGTGGCATTTTGCTTAAATTAAATGAAAGAACATTTTACTTTTGCAAAGGTGAACACAGAGAAATCGATTGCCAGGTATGTGGCTAGCTATCTAACGTAACGTTAGTTAGCTCCTCTCGTAAAGCATAACACACGTGCTATTCAAAATTACATTGTTAATTTAATCGTCATAAGCCTCTTGTACATAATTCTATTTTAAAAATTTACCTCAAAGTCGAGTCTTTATTCAAGTTCAAAGCTGGTGCGCAACAATGAGAGTTTATGAAGGTGCGCAACGGTAACGTATTTTTACTATATGGGGAGGCTGCAGACCTGGAGCCGGTGTTGTGCCGAAAACTGACCCCCCTGCCAGAAACGTCCCCCCTTCGCGTGAGCGCGCACGCAAGCTACTGTATGCTTCTATGCTGTCACTTTTCGGATAGTTTTAGCTTCACTCCGTTGTTAATTTAGCAACGTTTCTCTAATGTTTTTCATTTAATGTCTGTAGTTGAAAACATAGTTAATTTTAGGTACAAGAAGTGAAGGCGTGATTAGGCAGGCACAGACTTAGCTAAAGCCTTAATGAAAATGCGGTGTGAATTACGTTTGAATCCAGACCTACGGCGAAATCTCCGCTATAGTGTAGATGAGAGATAGAAGCGATCAGAGCTGGGGCTGGAAGTGTTGTTCATATGCAGCATTTGAACTGCTAAGTTCAATAACTTCGTGACCTATACCATCGCTATATCAATGGTGTATTATTATTCAGTTATAATTCACTGATTGGGAGTATATTTATTATTTACTTATTAACCTTTATAAATACAGGCAGAACAAGCTGAGATCAGTCTTTTTCACAGTTGTGCTATGTTACAAAAATATAGACATAATTAAAGTATCAAAAAACACTTGGAGAAACATTCACAGTTAACAGTAAAGTAGCCATGCAAAATACATTTAAATACTCAAACAGGCATTAAAACCTCTAGTGTACGTTTGCTCTAAGCCATTCTATGACAATGAGACATGTTATTCGAAGACATCTTTATCTAACTCAGAGTAAACCTTGATTTCTAGAAGCAACAGATACTGTGAACAAGTCTGACATACTGTATTTTTTTTTATCTTTGATTGATTTAATACAGATATGAGATTCCTTTAGACATCCTTAAAGGCTCTAAAATTCAAACACTCCCATCAAACTAAAGTGATTAACAGGCAATGATGTGTGAAGGTTTGTAACAGTTATAAAGCGATGCAAACAGACCAATGCATATATAGTACATTACCATAGTCAAACACTGATCTAAAAGTGGCCTGTACACTTTCTGTTCTGTGAAGAAATACATGTTTTATTTCTATTTATCTATTTCTATAGACTTTTGAATCTCCAAAATAGGATATACTTAGTTTTAGTACAATTTGTAAAAACTTGTAAGTCAGTCTGCAGGAGAGTAAATAGAGCAAGAGTTAGGGCTAACACACAAGAGTTAGGGCTAAGATACAAGAGTTAGGGCTAAAATACAAGAGTTGTCACAGTACAAAATATTGAAATGGTGTGAATACCTAAGCAAGGCACAACACTCTGTGTCATCAGCACATTTAACACAGTTACATATAGACCTATATTGTGTGTAATAAAAAGCATTTGTGTCCTACCTGCCAAATAACGTCCCTCCTGTCTATTGTGGGATTGCAACGTCTGGCACAGTTCAAAATTATTTTGGGAGCTCCTGTTGACATATATTTTGTGTAATAAAAAGCATTTAACTCTAGCCTTAAATAGAAGCCATTTAGCATGGGGCGTTAGAATCCAGCAAGGCAGTTATCCTACTTGCCGGATAAAGCCCCCCTGTCTATTATGGGATTC
>JACXGM010000275.1:0-18753 GCA_016801145.1 Umbra pygmaea
CTGAACAGTATTACAAACCACACATACCTTCATTCTCATTCATCTCTTCAGTAGTAGTTAGCGTGTCTATTTCTGGTGGACCTGAACCGGTTCTCCTCGATTGTGCCCGGTTGTACGCAACCTTCTCTTTTGTTCTGCGCTTTATGTCTTGCCACCGTTTTTTTACCTCCTCCACTTCTCTCGTGTAGATGATAATGAGTTGATTTAACTTGTTAAGGCAATCCAAATAGATTTTTTTCTGAGGGTGTGGATGTTCTGCCCTGTAATATGTTCAGGTTTGCTGTTAGTTCATGCACTAAGATTTTAATGTGTTCTTCAATAAATTTAAGCTTGCTGCTTTCTTTTTCCCGTAGGGAGATCCATGGTAGATACATACGGGCCAATTGTTTGCTCTTTTAGAGGCGCGCTAATAGAGGGCGGAGTATGAGCTGATTGCGTAATGGGTATCGGGTTTGATAAATACTACGCTAAATGTGGAAGCATAGCGTGCGCAATTACCGAACTCGCATAAACAGACGCAGCGCAAACTGCACTAGTGTAAATTCGGCCCTTAGTGTCTTTGCATTATTCGAGGTCTGACAAAACAGAATCTTTTTTGTTATTTTGACCAGTTAAATGCTATGAATAAAAATATTTTTCTTTGGAATTTGGGAGAAATGTTGACAAAAATGTACATTTTAATCAAACACAATACCTATTAAATGTAAAACCATAGAAACTGATGATTTTGTAGTGCTCCCTTCATTTTATCTAGAGCTGTATTCTAGAGCTGTATTCTAGAGATGTATTCTAGAGCTGCATTCTAGAGCTGTATTTAGGGACGTTTGAGCATTATGCAGATGCACAAATAGACCTTAGAGGGCGCTTAAGACCCTTCCCTTTTCCCCTCAGACTCAACAAGTGTCCCTTTGGCTGGCTCATATGAGTTTTAGGTATTGAAAAGTGTTCTCCAGGCAGATCTGCCTTGAAGCCAGAAATCATTTGATTGGTTGATTTAAAACTGAGGCCGGGGCTCACATGAGCATAGTTTCCTCCGTTCTTAATCATATCTAACCATACACCTAACCATAACTCAAAACTTAACCACACTGGACTGTTAAAATATAATCCTGTGCTATATATATATATATTGTAATTATCAATCAAAAGTACATGTAATGTGAGGTCCCCCCTCTGTTTTGAATCAACCAATCAAATAATTTCTGATCTGGCTTGAGAACACTTTTCAATAACTAAAAGTCCTATGAGCTTTGGCTGGTTTTAATTAAAAATAATAATAACAATATTTAGCCCTATTTTCTCTTGAGCCCCTGACCCCCAAATTGTGCTCTGCCCTTACTGATCAATGTGGAACCCTACTAACAAGCACAGGATGAATCAGTATCAAAACAAAACATAGATAAACCTATAGACAATCTCATGGACACATAGATATTCCCATAGATAAACTCATAGACACATAGGTAGACGTGCATTTTTGTAATTATATTTGGACCTTGTGCAAACTACATGTGATGGAGTGTACTGTATTCACAGAGCTTCGATGTAATTGCAAAACTTCAAAAAACCAGCAGAGGTCAGTGCAAGTCTATACTGATTGATGAATATAACATGTTGCCTCTCAATAGAGATAAAATGAATAGAACATGATTCAAGTAAATGGTCAGGTCTATTCATTTTATGTATGTTAACCTTTGTTTTCCCTTTCATGTCCAGTTCTGCTATGAGTTTGTCTCGTTGTCAGCTCCACAGCAAGTGTGGCATGGTGAAACAGCGAAAATATTCTTTCTTCAAGCACGTGTTCACCAAGCTGTCCCATTCTTATCAAACCACTCATTCAACATGGAAGACGGTTTTACACACAGGAAGCTACACATTCATCAACTAGACAGCCAAAAATGAATTCACAAGGACTCGCTGGAGAGCTACGTGACAAGGTACCAATGTTTGACTGTTCACCCCATGCAGCGCTGTAATAATTTGCACCGCCCCATGCTCGACCACTGAGCATTGTCATATGCCACGACCAGGATACCAACCCTGGCCACTGTGACACAGTTGTGCTGTGAGGCAAGAACTTAGGTCACTGTACTGCTCAGAGTCTAAAAATGACCGCAGTTAAAAACCTTTTTGTTTTTGATTGATAGCCATATCCTTCCCTCCTTTTGGCAAATCTGAACACAAAACACATGAGTTATTCTAGAGAAATTAGTAACCACCATCACTATGTGAAACCGTAACCATGACCAGACACTGTCTGATAGATGAGAAATGAAGAGAGAGCTGCTGGAGTAGATGTGTTTTCTAAGGTAATCCATGTTTCTGTCATGGCCGATAAATCAAGGGCCTGAAGGGTACCATAGGCCGAGATAAACACAGGCTTGGTGACAGCATATAGACACTCCCAAATGCTTCCAGACACCAGGTATTCCAAAGGTTGTGCACACAGGAAACAAGATTAGGAGGGGCAGTTGTGGGATGGAAAACTTCTTTAAGAACCAGGAGACAAGTGAATAGGAATAGACAACACTGGATACAAATATCAAAAAGTCCCAATTTTCCGGTGCTCGGTTCAACAATGTATAGTTAGAATTGAAGAAAAAAACGGCACTCACAAATCATGTCTTTCAAATTTCATATTTTAAATAGCAGTGGTAATCAGCAAACATAAAGGTTTACAGTATTAGACAGCAATAGATAAAAAATATCTCCGTCCATTAGAAGTAGGTGTGCAACCTTGCTCCGTCTTGGAGTATTAAACCTCAGATAAAAAATATATTCCTATTATTATTATTATTTATTATAAGTAACGCAGTAATGAACATACAAATGAAATTATATATTATATGTCGATTTGTTTACAAACAATTTGTGCAAGAAAGCCCTGTATATTCTTACAGGTTTAAGAGTCTTAAATTAACTTGTTTTGATATGTGGAATTCCTGCTGCAGCATTGATCTTGTTGGAGCACCTTACCTGAGATATTGATCAAAATGTTAATGAGATATATTTTACATCTCAGCTGGAACTGAGAAACCTGTGGATTTGTGTTATTAATATGTCCTAATTAGGGTGTTTGACATTTCAAAAGTCACATAGTGTAACTTTCTTTCTATTTAAAGCTAGAGCCAGCTAAGTCTTGTCAAACTCCTTGAACATTGGAGAAACAATAAATTAATATTATATTGTGTATGCAGGGGAAAATCAAACACATTGAAAACTTCCATAAACTTTATATATTATTTTATCTACCGACAGGGGCACCAAGTTAAGCATATCAGGGGAAACAACAGTCTTAAGTGGATAGGAGAAAAATGTCAGTGCATGCTGTTCTATTACAACTCTCTATTGATGTTTTACCTTAGTTGATAATAATGCCTATAGAAAATCATCATACCCTGTCAAAATCCTTACCGTTTCTCACATAACACCCTGGAAATTTAAATAAATTAAATCTAATTTTTGCCAACTGTATTTACACATTATAACCCTAAACATCAAAGTGGAAGTAACATTTATAAACATTCTGAACAATTATACAAATGTAATTAGTGAAATACCTGGTTTGGCTAATTGGCTAATTGCCCCCCACCTGACATCAATTGTAGTGGTTTTGATGACTTCATAAGAAAACCAGCTTTTCCATTTTGAGTCCATTACTAGTAGAGAATTTATTTATTCTCTCTTAATGCAAAGAATACACAATGGTTGGAAAGGTGCTTTCAAAATGGCTCCTGGACAAAGATGTGAAAAGGTACAACTTAGGCGAAGGATACATAGAGATTTCTAAAGCTTTAACCATCCCTCTGAGTACTGTTCAGAGCACTATTAAGACATAGACAGCGTATGGCACCACCAACACCTTGCCTAGATCGGGCCATCCTTCCAAACTGGATAACCGAGCCAGTAGGACATTGATCAAGGGAAACTTCCAAGAGGCCAATGGTAACTTTGAATGACTTTCAAGTCCTTGTGGCTGAGATTGGTCAGTCTGTGCATGTGATAAAAATCTCATAAGCTTTACACAAAGCTGGCCTGTATGGCAGGGTGGCAAGAAAGAAGCCTCTTCTAAAAAAGGGCCTCACGAAGTCTTGTTTGCCATTGCAAAAAAACACTTGGAAGATTGTAATGCCATGTGGCAAAATGTTTTATAGTCAGATGAGACCAAGATTGACCTTGTTAGACTGAACTGCAAGTGTTATGTTGAACCAAACACAGCACACCCACCCAAAACACACTATACCTACTGTGAAGCATGGTGGTGGCTAGATTATGTTGTGGGGGGGGGATGGGGGTTCTCTTCAACGGGGACTAAGCAATTGGTCAGGATTGAAGGTAAAATGGATGCTGCCAAGTATGCCAAAATCCTTAAGGAAACCCTGTGGCCCTCTGCTAAACAGCTGAAGATGGACAGGTGGTTTACCTTCCAGCACGACAACAACCCTAAACACACCACCAAAAAACAAATGTGTAGTGGCTTAAGGATAGGAAGGTGAATGTCCTTGATTTTTACATTTCCGAACTGTTGCCTTTTAACATTACATGAATGTTGTAAGGCAGGATGTGTAAATGAAGCTGGAACAAAAATATATATTTTTAAATGGTTTTGATTTCAAGCTATAAGACCAAAAAATTTGAATATTTCAAAGTTGTATGATGATTTTATATAGGCACTGTAGACGATTGTGGCTACATACAACAGGAATGATATTTTCTTCATTTTGCATGTCCTTTTACCAAAGGTTAAGACTCAATTAAATGTATTTCTTTTCCATCTGTCCCCAACTCACCCTATCCCCATGTTTATGGGAATCAAACCGGCAACCTTCCAACTACAAGTCTGACTCCCTAACCACTGAGCCATCTGCTGCCCCTGTCAGGCATATGGAATGTGGCACACTGAAAGGTTTGGTTATGGCATGGTACATGGTGGTCACTTTTGTATTGAGTGTTCACATTTAGTTCACAGACAGAGAGCTGCGCTTTGTTCTGATTAATAACAGCACACAATCATCCAGGTGACACTGAAGTCAGCTAGAAAAGTTATGATGCCGAAAGGGATTTCAGCAGCCTGAAATCCGACTAAAGAAACAATTCTCCAATATTTTTGGATCCCTAAAGATATTAAAATACAAGGATGTATGAAGAAAAGTTCATTAGTGGGAGTACACAAAGTACTAAATGAAGTGGTGTTTGTTTTTGAATAACATATTATTAATGGTGACAATGTGTTTCTTTAAACAATTCACTCAATTAAAGAAAGGTTTCACGTAATATTTGGAGTGTAAGATCCCTAGGGTATATATTTCCCTAGGGCGTCAATAGTTTTGGAGGGCACTCTCTAAATGCATATTTGATAATTTGGTACCGCAACAAAATGAAGAATATATCTACCTTAAAACCACTGATGAACAAATCTATTGTACATTGTACAGTATATATCTGTACACTGTGACAATGAGCTAGCCAAATGTGAATGCTTAATTAGCTCTAGGATTGTACTATTGACAGCATGCTACAACATAACAACAGATGTTACATTATATACCAAATGTCAAAATAAATGTGTCCTTACCTTTGAACCAAGGTTATGAATCACAAACTGTATAACATATCCTAACTCATAAGAACAAAACTAACTTCCCTGTCTCATTTGGGACTTATTTGTGTTTTTTGCAGTCGAGACATGTCTATGCAATGTATCTACGTCATGCATTTGAATGATCAAAGGGTTAACCTGTAATGAATTCAAGATCAAAGAGAGCCCAAAAAAGAATATTGGCAAGAGACAGCAATAATTTAATGAGCAAAATTAACATGTATTAAATCTGACCTTATGATTACAAGGCAGATGTCTAGCAGAAGTAACCAAATACGACACCTAGGCTTTTAGCGGATGGACTGCAGTAAGTAGATGTTGATACACAGTTGGGACAAAGACAACCTTTTTACACTTACCGGTACAGTTGACATACAGTACCAATACAGTCATTTTTTTTATTAAAAACGGATGAATACAATGTTCATAGATGAAAGCTAAAGGATGTTGCTAAATGTTTCTTATATGATATCAACATTTTAAATTCTTATTGATCCTACAAATAGGTATATGTAAATACAGATTGGTATTATGATATTACGACATCTGTGTGCGTGCGCATTTTCTTGCTTTACGGTTTCCCCAACATGTACATGTTAATGTGCAGCTACAGTACACAGACATATGTGAAGCTGTACATATGAATGCAAATGCTAAATTCTGACTTTGTTTAGCCACCAGGAATACTCAAGTTTCCGAAACCTCCATTTGCCATGATTGGCTGAGGTAATGACGGAATTTGTAAAGTCCAAGTATTTAACTCTGATAGGTATGCCATGGCTTAATGCAGACCAATGTTAAAAAAAAGACGTGATTTTCGGCGAATTTAAAACGGACCCCTGCTTGAATTCTGCAATCTAAACTAAGCAATTAAGACTTAGTTACAATTCCTGTTTGGTCCACCAGAAGTGGTAGAAGAGATACTTAAACAAAACATACAGAAACCTTCTCTCGAATATGCACTGTGGCTACTAACTCAATCAGCTTGGCTGCTTGCAAACCTTTCCGAGGTCAGCAGATGAGCGTGTTTCCTTTTAATTCACCCAGATGCTTTCTGTTGTGATTAAGGCAGAATGTCTTAGTGCTGAAGCCCCGTGTGAAGGCTTCAAAACACCTGAATGTGTTGGGAAACTGAAAAATATGAGATACAACAAAATTAACCGATTAAAATTTAATTGTGAGAATGTCTGTGTGAGGAAAGAAAAACTGAAAAAATGTATAACTGTTATTGGCTGAGAGGTTTGGCTGTCAAATTGTACTGTTAAATCAATTAACACCTGATAATTGATAAGTACAACCACTTAGTGTGGAAACATATGTAGATTTACATTAAAACAAAGGAAAATTACAATTTTGACTTCACTGGGCTTGTAACCTCAGTGGATTATGATCATATTAAAAATTCTCCAGGGAGATTTGTGTTGTTGTGCCAATAATCTTAGTTTTGGAAGAGGATGAGCCATAATTTGTTTTTTTGTCCTTGCTAAACTGCCTGCTAAATGTGTTTTCAAATAAGAAGGTACATTAAACTTTTTAGTGAATAGTTATTACATGGCTTAAATACAGCTGGTGAATGTTACAGTACATTACAATAGATGTTTAGCCTTGAGAAGCCCATTGTACAAGCTGTATAGGCAACTCATTACCTGTAATTTCAGTGATGGATGGTTGAAGTAGCTGAAGCTAGACATGCAAGGCTCTGGAGCCCTCAGCCTCTGCCTGGTATGATGTAAGACAGAGAGGCAAACGAGCAGAGACTTATTATATATACTGATTGGTTAAAACATTTCTGGGAGACTGACAGCTCTGTATTTCACCGCAGGGCAAAAAAGGATCCTCTGTGTGCACACGTCTGTCACAGTTCAGGCCATGAAGAACCCATTCTGAGAGACACACCCTTGTGGGGATTGTCCAACAGCTGGTTTGTGGAAATCATTCAAGTTATGGAATATGAACCATCCTAATGAAGACAACTATGGTATTGGTAGCATGTGTAACAAATTAGAATACAATTCATAAAACTGAGCACAGACAAAATCTTGACTGTTTTCCATCATATTACTGTTCATAGCTAATCTTAAAGCTAATGATAGCAAATAAGGTAAACAACTGACTGGGTACATAGAGGTGGGCAAAAGTAAGAGTTCTCTGCTGGGGTCACCCGCTTGCGAAGTTCACAGTTAAAACCTAAATTACCTGGTAAGGGGAGTTCATTACTAACCAATGACCATAATTGGTCATTTTGTACTCTTTGCTATAATTACATAGATCACTGGTAAAATATGAACTTCTTTTACCTGGACATTTTGGTCTTAATGAGGGACTTCCCAAAATCTGTTACATAGGACTTTTAGTTTTTCAGCAGATCTGCCTGGAGAACACTTTTCAATATGAGCCAAAATCTGTGAACTCAGCCCAACCCAGGAAAGTACTCTTATCTTACTTTTCCCCACCTCTATGTGTACATGACGTCAACCTCTGTTAAACTGGGATTCACTGGAACCTGCTGTACCAATGTCTACATTATCTTTCTTGGCAATATTCATCCTGTGGCCAAACTCTTCTAATTCTGAAAATTAAAACAATAACTGTGATATGTATTTTCCTGTTAGTAGGTTTTTATATAACACACAATGTCTGTAAACCTTCTGGATGTTGCAGGAATATAACTATTCCCTTATATTTTATTCAATAATTTAACTAGCCAAACAATCAAATATCTCAATAACAATCAAACTCTGTGCTTTACCTTCTTCATGAAATGTACCGTTAAGGTCAAAAATTTTGAGAATGTCACGAGTATTGGTTTCCACAAAGTTTGCTGCTTCAGTGTTCTTAAATCTTTTTATCAGTAGTCACTATGGTATACTGAAGTATAATTACAAGCATTCCATAAGTGTCAAAGGCTTTTATTGACAATTACATAAAGTTTATCCAAAGAGTCAATATTGGCAACGTTGACCCTTTTGTTTCAAGACCTCTGCAATCTGCCCTGGCATGCTGTCAATTAACTTCTGGGCCACAACCTGACTGATGGCAGCCCATTCTTGCATGATCAATGCTTGGAGTTTTGTTTGTCCACCTATCTCTTTAGGATTAACCACAACTTCTCAATAGGATTAAGGTCTGGGGAGTTTCCTGGCCATGGACCTAAAATGCATTGTGTCAATATTTTGTTCCCCGAGCCACTTAAGTTATCATTTTTGCCTTATGGCAAGGTGCTCCATCATGCTGGAAAAGGCATTGATCATCACCAAACTGTTCTTTGATGGTTGGTAGAAGTTGCTCTCGGAGGATGTGTTGATACCATTCTTTAGTCATGGCTGTGTTCTTAGGCAAAATTGTGAGCAACCCCACACATCAATGGCCTAAGGATGCTTAACTGTTGGCATGACACAGGACTGATGGTAGCGCTCACCTTGTCTTCTCCAGACAAGGTGTTTTCCGGATGCCCCAAACAATCGGAAAGGGGATTAATCAGAGAAAATGACTCTACCCCAGTCCTCAGCAGTCTAATTCCTGTACCTTTTGCAGAATATCAGTCTGATGATTTTCCTGTAGAGAAGTGGCTTCTTTGCTGCCCTTCTTGAAACCAGGCCTTCCTCCAAAACTCTTCACCTCACTGTGCATGCAGATGCACTCCCACCTGCCTGCTGTCTTTCCTGAGCAAGTTCTGCACTAGTGGTGCCCCAATCCTGCAGCTGAATCAACTTTAGGAGACGGTCCTGGTGCTTGTTGGACTTTCTTGGATGCCCTGAGGTCTTCTTCACAACAATTGAACCTCTATTGTTGAAGTTCTAGATGATCCGATAAATGGTTGTTTGGATGCAATCTTACTATCAGCAATATCCTTGCCTGTGTAGCCCTTTTTGTGCAAAGCACTTGGTTACTTGGAGGTAACCATGGTTTACAGAGGAAGAACAATGAGTTCAAGCACCACCCTCCTTTTAAAGCTTCCAAGCTGTTATTCTAACTCAATCAGCATGACAGAGTGATCTCCAGCCTTGTCCTTGTCAACACTCTCACCTGTGTTATTGAGACAATCACTGACATGATGGCAGCTGGTCTTTTTATGGCAAGGCTGAAATGCAGTGGAAATGTTTTTTGGGTGATTAAGTTCATTTTAATGGAAAAGAGAGAATTGCAATGCATTGCAATTCATCTGATCACTCTTCATGAAATTCTGGAGTATATGCAAATTGCCGTCATCAACACTGAGGCAGCAGACTTTGTGAAAACTAGTATTTGTGACGTTCTCAAAACTTTTGACCATGACTGTACACTCACCTGCCAATTCATTATGTACACTTTACTAGTACTGGGTTGGACCCCCTTTTGTTCTTCATGGCATAGATTCAACAAGGTGCTGGAAACATTTCTCCGAAATGTGGGTCCATGCTGACATTACTGCATGGCACACTTGCTGTGAATCTCCCATTCCAACAAATTCCAAAGGTACTCAATTGGATTGAGATCTGATGACTGTGGAGGACATTTGAGTGCACTGAACAAATTGTCATGTTCAAGAATCCAGTTTGAGAATGTGAGCTTTGTGACATGGTGTGTTGTCCTGCTGGAAGGAGCCATTAGAAGATGGGTCACAGTGGTCTTAAAGGGATGGACATGGTCAGCAACAATACTGTGGCATTTAAACGATGCTCAGTTGGTACTAAGAGGCCAAGCATGTGCCAACATAATATCCCCCACACCATTACACCACCACCCCCAACCTGAATCGTTGAAACAAGTAGGATGGATTCATGCTTTCATGTTGTTTACACCAAATTCTGACCCTACCATCTAAATATCACAGCAGAAATCGAGACTTATTTCCAATCTTTTATTGTCTAATTGTGGTAGGCCCGTGCAAACTGTAGCTTCAATTTCCCATTCTTAGCTGAACGAAGTGGCAACCGGTGTGGTCTTCTGCTGTAGCCCATCTGCTACAATGTTCAAAGAGTTGTGCTTTCAGAGATGCACTTCTTGGTAACAAGTGATTATTTCAGTTACTGTTGCCTTTCTATAAGCTCAAACCAGTCTGGCCATTCTACTCTGCTATCAACAAGTCATTTTCACCCAGCAAACTGCTGCTCACAATTATAACTATGTTATGTAAACCCTAGAGGGTTGTGCAGGAATTTCCCAGTACTTTCTGAAACACTCAAACTAGCCCGTCTGGCACAAACGACCATGCCACATTTAAAGTCACTTAAATCACCTTTCTTCCCCATTCTGATGCTTGGTTTGAACTTCTGCAGATTGTCACCACCATGTTTAAATGCTTAAATGCATTGACTTGTACCTAATGAAGTGGCCAGTGAGGGGATGTGTAAGGTCTATAACCAATAGAAAGGAAAAACTAAGGCTTAAAGATGTCACAGGCTGAGGGAACTTCAATGTGGTCTTCCAGGCCAGGCCCCAAGCTAGAGGCTAATTGGTCCATCACTGGCATTGTTCCACATCTCCAAAGCCACCAAAAACTGGAACCTACCTTGTGTATTTTTCACTAACTGAATTGCCTAATGAGGTCCCAGGGGCTACATCCCATTACCTCTGAGTTAATTAAAGCCTGAGCACTGTGCCAAATTGTGAATAAAGATGCCGTAAAACTGTGAGGAACAGTGAGAGCAAAAGGGGTTTGGTGTGCAGGGGAGGTGGCTGACCTGCTTTTTTGTCGTTGTTATGGGACTTTACATTCCAGAAAGGAACAGATGTCTATTTTTTATTTATTTGTATTTATTTCTGGCTTAACATTTCGTTACCTTGGCACAGCCTCTTATTTTCCAGTGTGGTTAGCCTAAATTCACCCTATTAAATATTAACTGGAGATTCTTCCCCCACGTCGTCATATGTATTATCAAATAAAGCAACTAAAATACAATATATCAACTCTAATTTTTATCTTAAAGAACGTAATAGTACCTCCATCAGCTGTTGATAATTTACAATACACTAAGTAATCCTGCACCTGCTTCAAATCTCATAATGTGACAATTATGTTGGTGATTCATATTCAAATGAATATAAATGCTCAGTTAGTGATGAAAGCGACAGTCATCTTACAGAGTGGAAGAAAAGAGAACCCGGCTTTTGTAAGAAACAATTTCAAAGGTTTATTTAAGATGTCAAAGGAGAGTGACATAAACTCAGGAAATGAAAAGGGATAGTTGATAGGACTGAAATTATTCGGCAGAAGTAGGAATTAAACTCAGTACTAACATTAATGAAGTTTTGACTAAAATAAGTTTTTTTCATTTCTTTTCCTTGTTTTTTAGTCATAAAGAAACATTTTATACAAGAAAAATCACTGGATAAATGCATAAAAAAGAAACCAGTTCTGCAATAAACTTTACAAAAAATACATTTCGTTTCATTGACAGGAGTAGAAAAGGTGGGGATCAAATATTGACCAACATCTTCCTTTTCATCATAAAAAAGTGTTCTAATATCTATTGTTTTTTAAAGTCAAAGCAATTTACAGCACAATAAAAGCGAAAAATATTTGCTTCTGTAAATTTAGTCAGACGATTTGGTTACCAAGGAGAGGGGCTGTGACTGGAACAAGGCATGGTGTGAATGCAGGGCTGCCTGGTGGAATGGAGACGGCGGAGACAGCATTGAGTGGTGCAAGGAGCTAAAGGGGATTGGCCGAGAGAGAATGGGACTGGAGTGGCTGCTTGAAGTACCAATAGGGATTGAGATGCTTGGGTGAGATGAGGAGGAAGAGGAAGAGGATGAAGACGATGAAGACGAAGCGGATCCAGACGGTTTGCCAGTTAGGAAGTGGTGGTGCAGGCGTCCTTCTGGCTTGGTGGTGAGGGACAGGGGCTGGGCCTGCTCTGAGTGGGTGGCGGCCGGCGCAGCTGGGGAGGCCAGAGCGGCAGAGGGTGTGGCTGGTGAATCCAGCATGCTTCCGTGAGAAGAGCCAGGGCTGTCACACATCTTCTCAGAGGGCAGGTACTGCACGCACTGCTTCTTGTTCCTGATTGAGAAGTCTGGGTAAAAAACAGTGGGTTTTGTTCAAATCTTTTTCAACAGTGCCCATATTCTTGCATACATAATAACTAGAAAAATAATTCAAAACAGTCACAGTAAAATGTACACGACATAGAAAACTAAAATATTTTGGAAAACAGACAAAACATAAATGTCCAAATGATATACAGTAAATTCTTAAAAAGATACAGATAGTGCTGAGCGATAATATGACATGTTTTAATAGGTTTTATTTATGAAGAACTATTTGAAATACTTCAACATGTCATATAAAGGTGCAGTGTGTAACATTCAGCAGAGTCAATACTGAAAAACTTTCTCTTTCAGTGAGAAGCTTCCAGAAGCTGTAGTACCTTTATTTCATGACACTTAAATATTGGAAAATGCAGTTTAGATAGGATAATGGGATGCCTACACTGTGCAGTGCATATTCTGCCATATGAACAGTAGAATTTATACAACATGTTTTGTGCTTCCATACTGGTCACAGTCTATCTTTTATATGATTTATGCATTTTAGGTTGTGATTTTGTTTTACAAAGTGCTGCATTTTGTAGGGAAAATATCAAGAAATCCACTTTTGCACTGTTTGTATGTCACAGTCTCCCTTAAGGCACCTGATATTAGTTTTATGTGATGTTATTTTGGGTTAATTCCTATGTGCATTGTTATGGTTTGTGTTCCCGCTGTTTTAGTTGTGTTTAATCACCTGTTCTCATTCATCATTATTCACCAACTGAAGCCATTAACCTCATTAGTCAGTGTATTTTTTTATTTCACCTTGATTTAACCAGGTAAATCGATTAAGAACAAGTTCTCATTTGCAATTGTAACCTGGCCAAGACAAGGCTCAAGGTGACATTAAGTTACACATATAGTACAAACATTCAGGTATACAGTTACACATAAATGGTATTAGGCTAGATTAAAAAAGACAGTACATTCAGTGCAAATATGGTTAAAAATAGAGGTAGATTATTGGATTGTAAAGTGGCAGTACAAGAGAAATAACACTAGGATAGGTAACATGATGAACATGGCTGAAAATGGTAATGTTCAAATTAGACAAATTAATACAATGACAGCTGTGCGGTTGATTATGTGCAACAAGCATTAAGGCTTTGATGAGTTCGCTAGAGCATAATCAGGTATTTAGTTCTGTCAGTTTGTACTTGAGGTGTCGCTCATTGTTACTTGTTGAATGCTATGTGTCAGTATTGTTAGTAGATTAATACTATGTTTGCCCCTCAAGGCGTTTTCATTTCTCAAGTGGTTTCGTATTAAACCATGTTTGTTTTCACTATTAAACATTTGTGTATGTCTCCATCCTTCATCGACATGGATTATACATTTGATATTGTAAGATGGTCACTTTAAAAATATGTAATTACTGCTAGAATTCTACAAATACTGTAGCACCTTTAAGAAATGTGGTCAAGACTAGACTAGACTAGACTAGGGAAAACTGTGAAAGGTTGGGCTTTTGCAAGTTGTTGTTTCATTAGTGAAACTTAGTTTAGCAAAGAAAAATGATGTCATTAATTACAATATCCAAGGCCCGGCAACACCGAATGAGAGAAAACAATGGACACTTCAACACTTGGCGAGTGTGTGTGGTTCCAACAATGTGAAGAAAATGCCAGGTGAGTACAGGTGGAGAGACTAAAGAAAGCATCATATGAGATTCCTGCATATAATGTATTTATTTCATAATGCATTTAATGAAAATAATTAATGTATATTATCGTAATATTTTCAAATCTGAAATCTTAAAATGGACTAATCGCTCAGCACTTACGTGAGGTGTGAATTGCATGAGAAAATGGCCAAAATGTTTTTAGGAAAGACAACTATTAAGCGGAACAACGTATGTGATCACATAAAGTCAATGGAGTGGAGAACAGTGGCCTGCGGTTTAGCTGGTTCATCACAGCAGACATACCTGCTACATCACCATTATCAGCAATGAACCTCATATGCTGCTTGTTAAAGTATAGAGGGAAAAGATGAGTTAGTCAAAAAAGCTTAAGCCAAAAGAAATAAGAGGTGTTATTTTGCATACTGCATGTTGTATTGGAGCCTTTGCAAAAGTCAAAATTGTACTGGACAAGTCGAGTGAAACTTGATGTGCTTTTCAACACAGGCCTGTAGATCCGTGTTTCTCAATTTTTTTTCAATATTGTACCCCCTTTGAATTGCCTTTTTTATTGTACCCCCTGACCAGCGCCAAAATTTTTGGTCATTTGATCATTATTATAGTATAATTATTTTAGGAATTATGCATGACATATTTTGAAATTAGCATTTTTGCTAACATTTCATGTACCTCCTGCAGTACTACAAAGTACCCCTAGGGGTACACGTACCCCCATTAGACAAACACTGCTGTAGATAGTTACTTTTGCCCCAAACAGAAAGGGCCCAGAAGTACAGAAACAAAAGCACTCCTTACCCTCTGGTGTTGAGTCTGACTTATTATCTCTCTTCCTCTTTTTCCGCTTTCCCTGCACAGATAAAGAAAACAGTGTTTTTAGAAAAAAAGGGCTCACTATCAAAGTGAGAGCAGCATGCTTTAAAACTACCTCGTGTAGATTTAGTGTTGAAGAACAACAGTTATCATTATAGATACAGCATACAGTTGCTAGTGAAAGTTCACACAGCCCTCGCAGTCTTTTTTATGCCAATTTTTTTATTGTATATATCCCTCCTTACTCGAGGGACTGACGCCTAATGTTTTGGAGGAACCAACACAGGCAGTCTTTACAGATATGAATAACTATGAATTCGATTCTACTGATTCTTTGTCAAAAGTCTCAACCCCAGTAAATTTGGTCACGATATGAACAGCAATGTTTTAAAACTTGCCTCTGATTCTCACACAGGATAGCGACTGGATGATTTATAATACCCAACACTTGTGTAATTAATGTGTGTATAAGGTTCTGCAAAAAAGTCTAACTTTCTTTAAATGGGTTTTCTTAGTCCTTGCTCCTTTTAAACTCCCCAATCCCTATCGGTGAAATGTATACACATAACACAACAATACCTAAACGTATAAATAGATCAAAAACATTGACCACACATCCCCTGTTGACATGGGTTCAAGGTCCAGCTCAGCTGAACGTCTATGCCCTTCCTCTCTGTCTCCCCCTAACAACCGCTTTTGTCTCCCTAGCCTCTGCATCCAACTGTCCTGTCATTAAAAATAATAAAAATACACCCATAAAGAGTTAGAAAAAATAATTGTACTAATTGAAGATGCTGGACAACATCAAAATAGAGATGCCCTGTCAGGTTTGCCAAGATGCCAAAATGAGACAGTTACAGAGATGTAAGGTCTTTACAAATCCATAGTCAAGCCAAAACCACATAAATAAATCTCCTTTATTTGCAAGTATTGTGTAGACAGCATCGTGTTATTGGTTTAAAAATGTGGATGCTGTGTATCATGCAGCATTGCGCTTTATCACAGGAGCAAATGTCCGTACACATCACTTCCTGTTATACACTGCAGACGGTTGGGACTCTTTGAATGTTAGAAGGTCCAGACATTGGCTGATGTTCGTTTATAAAAATGTAATGCAGAAACTACCTAGCTTTTTAAATGAAAAAATGAATTGATCAAATATTATATATCAGACTCGGTCTCAGGATTTCTATTATTAGAGACACCATGAGTCCACACTGAGTTAGGTAAAACCTCATTCGATCACCATGCATGAGGACATCATGGAACAATAGTCAGAGCAAACTTAAGCTAGAGGTTTTACTTCCTGTAAGTAAATTTAAATGTATTTTTCATGACCTTTTTATTGTTAACTTTGAATGTTTTTTTAAACTTTGATCTTATTCTTTTATTCTGTCTTAGATCCTTGACTGTGCTTGTTTTATACTATTTGTATTGTTGTATCACAATGCACAACTGTGAAAGATGCCTTGGTCTCAGTTGTCTTTTCCCTGTATAAATAAATGAAGGTATACTTCTCATCAGCAGGTACTAGGGAATTTGCTGTGGAGTTTACCAGGCACTGTCAATGGACACTTGTTTCGTACTTACATAGTTATCTCGTGCTGACCAGCCTGGGTAGAGTTGTGAGTGCAGTTGCCTCTCTTTTCTGGCCAGCTCGTAGTATTTGGCTTGCTCTTCTCTTGATAGCGAGTGCCACTGTGAACACAACCATGAGAAAACGTTAGCACTGCTGAAAGCATGTACACACAAACACATCCGTAGAGTGTGTTTCTTGGTGTTTGGTTACTGCACTGGGCCGGCTCACCCTTCTGCCCAGGATCTGGTTGATGGCAGCGCTCTCCTTTAGGGTACACTCGGCCACCACCTTAGCCCTCATCTCCTTCATATAGAGCATGAAGGCGTTCAGAGGCTTCTTAATGTGAGGCTTTTTATCCTCTTCCTTCTTCGCCAGGCCAGGAGACTTCCTGCTGATACAACGAAACACAAATGTCACTTAAAATAGTCATGCTTGTTTATGAGCTCTGATTTCCTTCAGAAGATCTGGCCCAACTGTTACAAAAAACAGGATATTCTTTTTTATTTGTGCAAAATTATTTGTTTTATTTAGGGCAACAAACAGGACATTCTTGAATCCAGACACTCTGAAGAAAAATATAAATAGACTGGATACAAAGATCAGATTGTCTTTTAATAAGTCTGGCAACAAGTGAATGTTAAGAATTTTAAGAAATAATTAAAATACTGGTAACAATCAACCAAAAAATTGTATATTGAGTGAAATGTGTAAAATCATAGATAATTATGGTTTTAGTTAATGAGGGTTTTTATGTAAAAATTCTGATGATATAATACTTAAATACTACGGTCTGGAAATTTTTTATATTTTTTGCAAATATTAAGTAATTGACACAGAGCCCCTTACAGTGAGCTCATACATACTCATTAACCCCTCCAAAAACATGAGACATCATATAATTGGGGTCCCTGGTTGACTAACGACTTGGGTGGTGATCCCTGGACAAAAAAAGGTTGACAACCCCTGCATTATACTAAACCAATGACTAATGTGCAGCTCGGTAAAGCCAATCAGGTGTAGTGAAAAATCTTTTAATTGGTTTCCTAACATCTGGAGAACCAGACTAAGCCTTTAGAAGGCCAAAGGAGCCTCATGGAAATAAATTATAAATATGTTTTAATAAAATATAAACACAGTGGTTGTTAACATTACAGTATAAGTAATGTTAAAAATAAATAAAAATACAAAACAACTGCATTGGGGCTTTAATGGTCCTTACGAATGCATGGAAGGGCTCATGTTGTCATGACTGTTGGGCTCCTGCTTGATGGCCGGTGAAACGATAGCAGGATGTGGGATACCAGTCTGGTGTAAGCCATGTGGGTGATGTGGTACCATGTGGGGAGAGAAACGGCTAGACACCAAACTGGAAACAACAAAGACAAACAACACAGACGGTTCACAAACTTTCCACAAACTTTCCACTGACTCTCTGACCTGTCAAGTTGACTTCAGCAGCGTTGGCTGTCTGTCTGTAGTCTAGACTAAATGGATGTCCACAATGAGCTACATATTTATTTTTTTGCTCAAATAAAGACTTTTTCAAAAGACCCTTTATCTGCCTACACTTGGAGAACTAGAGTGTGTGGTAACCATGGTGACTGAGGGGACCTGACACCTAATACACTTTTCTTCCCTGTGTTCCAAACCATGGAGGGCCTACCACAGCTACGAGAACAGAACACCTTCAGATACCAGCACTCATTTTCAGACAGCTAACACAATGGTACATCATAATTGCACAAAGGGCAAAATTAAGGTCCATGGTCCTCTGCAACGCATTCTTCAATACATAATTGAAAGAAAAAAATCCTTTAATGTTTCATAAAAGCTTGTATGACAAAGGTCACGTCAAATGTTTAAGACAGACGTGGTGCATTAAATCTAAAATAAACTGTGGCCATGTACGGTACGTTTTGAGTGTGCAAAGACGATACCTTTGCCATAGTAACGCCACATTTAGGAGAAATCAATATAGGAACCATAAAAACAACCTCTCAGATTTTGAAGTTAAAATCTTATGTAAAAGACGGCCTCTATACAGTCCCTTGCGAAAGTATTCGGCCCCCTTGAACATTTCGACCTTTTACCACATTTCAGACTTCAAACATG
>JACXGM010000275.1:18853-48848 GCA_016801145.1 Umbra pygmaea
AAACTTTTTTAACAAATAAAAAACTGACAAATTGGGCGAGCAAAATTATTCAGCCCCTTTACTTTCAGTGCAGCAAACTCTCTCCAGAAGTTCAGTGAGGATCTCTGAATGATCCAATGTTGACCTAAATGACTAATGATGATAAATAGAATCCACCTGTGTGTAATCAAGTCTCTGTATAAATGCACCTGCTCTGTGAAAGTCTCAGAGGTCCGTTGAAAGCACAGAGAGCCTCATGAAGAACAAGGAACACACCAGGGAGGTCCGAGATACTGTTGTGGAGAAGTTTAAAGCCGGATTTGGATACAGACAGATTTCCCAAGCTTTAAACATCCCAAGGAGCACTGTGCAAGCGATAATATTGAAATGGAAGGAGTATCAGAACACTGCAAATCTACCAAGACCCGGCCGTCCCTCTAAACTTTCAGCTCATACAAGGAGAAGGCTGATCAGAGATGCAGCCAAGAGGTCCATGATCACTCTGGATGAACTGCAGAGATCTACAGCTGAGGCGGGCGAGTCTGTCCATAGGACAACAATCAGTCATATACTGCACAAATCTGGCCTTTATTGAAGAGTAGCAAGAAGAAAGCCATTTCTGAAAGATATCCATAAAAAGTGTCGTTTAGAGTTTGCCACAAGGCACCTGGGAGACACACCAAACATGTGGAAGAAGGTGCTCTGGTCAGATGAAACCAAAATCTAACTTTTTGGCAACAATGCAAAATGTTATGTTTGGCGTAAAAGCAACACAGCTCATCACCCTGAACACACCATCCCCACTGTCAAACATGGTGGTGGCAGCATCATGGTCTGGGCCTGCTTTTCTTCAGCAGGGACAGGGAAGATGGCTAAAATTGAGGGGAAGATGGATGGAGCCAATTACTGGACCATTCTGGAAGAAAACCTGATGGAGTCTGCAAAAGACCTGAGACTGGGACGGAGATTTGTCTTCCAACAAGACAATGATCCAAAACATAAAGCAACAATGGAATGGTTCACAACTAAACATATCCAGGTTTTAGAATGGCCAAGTCAAAGTCCAGATCTGAATCCAATCGAGAATCTGTGGAAAGAACTGAAAACTGCTGTTCACAAACGCTCTCCATCCAACCTCACTGAGCTCGAGCTGTTTTGCAAGGAGGAATGGGCAAAAATTTCAGTTTCTCGATGTGCAAAACTAATTGAGACATACCCCAAGCAACTTACAGCTGTTCTTACAGCAAAAAGTGGTGCTACAAAATATTAACTTAAGGTGGCTGAATAATTTTGCACGCCCAATTTGTCAGTTTTTTATTTGTTAAAAAAGTTTGAAATATCCAATAAATTTTGTTCCACTTCATGATTGTGTCCCACTTGTTGTTGATTCTTCACAAAATATTACAGTTTCATATCTTTATGTTTGAAGCCTGAAATTCCGGGGCCGAATACTTTCCCAAGGCACTGTAACTATTATCTTCCCACTATCTGCCCGAAACCAAGAACATATTTAACTACAGACAATTTTATTATATAAAGTGTTTGGCAAAACTGTCAAGAACAACCTGATACAGACCGAATCAAGTTTTGTTGTCGATGGATATTAAGACAAAGTTTTAGAGACTTTGGATCTGAGAGTACTATGGATCACCTTGCAAACTGATGAATATTTCATCCCATAGCAACACCGGAAGGCTTGCTACAAATCGTTCCAGTTTGGACAGTGAGCAGAGCGTTAACTCAGATGGGAGTTGTCGGTTCAGATATGCTTTGATTTCTCCTAATCAATTCTTGAGCCCTTTCATCTTTTTGTGAGTAACAGAAGAGCTCAGAACATTGGCCTGGCCATGCTAATTTACCTCAAAGAGAGAAGACAGAGCTTAGAAAAAAAGTTGCAGTCAACACTGATATATTGTAATTGCAACATACTGCAGTTCTACAACTGCATTTTTGTAAGGGGAGGCTGAGCTCATATTCAGAAGACTGGTCACCCCTTTGTAGTCTCCACCCCAATGGACATTCATGGCTGGATAGCTCCATCCTAATATTGTTCTAAACATGACTATAGTCTGTAATTAATTTTTTTATTTTACCTTTCTTTAACCAGGTAAGTTGACTAAGAACAATTTCCTATTTACAGCAACGACCTGGGAGCAATTCAGGTAAAGTGTCTTGACCAAGGACACAACGACATTCGGAATCGAGCTGGCAACCTTCTGACTACAGGTCTGACTCCCTAACCACTGAGCCATCTGAGACAGTCACTCACCTGGACATGGATGCATTCATTGCGAGGGCGGGATAGGGGTGACGGAACCCCCCTGGGGGAATGGAGTACATGTGCTGGCCCTGCCTGAGAATGAAAACAGAAGAGGGGGGGCACCAGTGAAGAGAGGCTCAGAGACAGCTGACATATAACACACCATCACTAATCCGGCCCTCATTAACTGCAGTTTCTCGCTTGCCGAACCGCACCGTTCAAATTGATTCCAGTGCCCGTAACAAAACCCATGGAATGTGAAGAAATTAACATAAACATTGCAAATATTTCACTGTTTCGACAAAAAACATGACTTCAAGAAGTGCAGTTGACGTAATGCAAAAGCTTATAGTAGTCAGTGTTTCTGCTGTTTTCAGATGTGGTCTGTAGTATTGACTCACTGTGGCACCAGCCAGCCCAGGGGGTGAGGAATCTGCCCCACAGCACCCGGAGAAAGAGGGTAGTATGGAGACAACTCTGATGGGTGGGGGGTCCGAGGAATGCCTGAAAAAAGAACCCACAGGGGACACTTTCAGCAATTTCACCAGTTACAGCTAATGTCATTTTTTTCTAAGAAGGTAAGTCAGCCCTAATACCATTCAAGTTTAATGCGAGCCGTGTAATGCTTTGGATGAGATACTGCAGCAGCAGGCGTGGAGACATGCCTCTGGGTTGTGTGTGTATGCGTGTACCTGTCTTTGGGTCGAGGATCTCCGGGGACAGGTGTGAGGGAGGCGTTCCGGGTGAGAAGTGTTCATTGCTGTAGGTGATAAGGGGGGTCAGCGGGTGGACGTGGTGAGCATGCTGCACCACAGGGACCTTGTTGGACTGTTGGAGAGACAAGAGGAATCCACAGAGGGGCTTTAGACACAGTGGAGACATGATGGGATAGAGGGTAGGTTACCATCTCCCCCCTGTGCCTCTTAAGGCTCATTCAGACTTTGACAGTCTCACATAGCCAGACTCTGGGTAACAACACAATGACTGGTAAGAATGCTAGTTTTTTGGCACATTTGGAAAAAAAGCTATCTTTAGACAAACAACTTTCACAACCAATCCCGAGTTTGAGTAGGCGGGGAGGAAACTTCGGCGGGAACTGTGCTCATACGTTTTATGAAGCAGTAGGGAAAAGGCAGCGAAATCAACTCCCTGTGCGTGTTAAATATCCCGTCCCTCCCATGTGTTGAAATCTTCACACAAAGTTGTCCAGACATTTATAATGTAGCCATTTAATTGCGGAAGTAGCCGTCTGGAAGTAGCCGTCTGGAAGTAGCCGTCTGGAAGTAGCCGTCTGGAAGTAGCCGTCTGGAAGTAGCCGTCTGGCTTGCGAGACTAGCATCAACATGGAGGACATTGTCATCCTCAAATCCACCATTAAGTCAGTTCACTTGAATGTCATGCATGTTGTTGGTGGGTTCTGAGTCATGTGTAAATCTGCCTGGCACCTCCCAGAGTGGTAAACAGTGCAGGATGTGGCTATGCCTGATGATGCAATCTGGATCCCCACCAAGGCCCAGTGAAAACCTGCATCTGCATGCCAGCACCATTACGGCCGAGTAGTAGAGAGAACTGTTTGTTCAGTCCAGCAGGCTACACAACAGGGCCCAAGATCCAAAGTCACACCCACACAAGGCCTCCATGCTGTGGGTAGCTCATGTCTGGATTTCAAAGGACTCTATTCAGCCCTCTACTGATCAGAGATTTCATGATGTTCACCCTAAAAAAATCATTTTCTTTTTCTAATTGATCTGGTTTAAATTTCCTACACTTGGAATTATTTATCAATCTTACCTAAGGAATTCCAATACTCCAAAAGCACTCGCAATACAGCATAAAAACATCATGGGAGATATCTGTGTACTTAAATATATTAAAGAACGGCAACTGTATTAAAGCTGGCTACAACTGTTTTAAGGGTGGATTATAATGAACAACTTAAGGTTTGATTATTTGAATCAAGTGTGTGGTGCTGAAACAAAAACGTTCACCCCTTTGGGTCCCCAGAACCAGAATTGAAAATCAGTGAGCTAGCAGAACTGGCAGGCAGCCAGGAGGAAGATAATAATGATGATGATGATAATAATAATAATAATAACCAGCGTCTCTACTTTCATTAGGCAGCGTTCAGCCTCACAGTCATTTCCCCTGGCTGCCCAGCTCAATGGAACGCTTGTTGGCCCAACTCGTCACATGGGAGGGCTATGGGGTGGGGGCACAGGGGTGCGGGGGAGAAAGGAGTCTTGTTCCTCCAAGCTAACCTTTTTTCAGTATCCCTCCCGACCCCCCTTCCCAACCTCTCCACTAACCAGCGAGGTCCAGGAAGGAACAAGGTTTGCATTGAGATGGCTGTACGCTCTCTTACATTAAGAATTGTTCCAAAGCTCAGACATGTTTTTTTTACGTTTTTTAAAGCAGGTCCAACTTTCCGCCTCTTTAAGTCATAGAAAACTTGTTTCTCCTGATTCCAAAGCCTGCTTTGATTTGAAAAAAGCCAGTTGTCAGGGATTAGAGAATCAAACTGAGACCTCGTAAAACAGAAAAGTAATATTTTGTACTATATTTATTTAGTGTGCATAAACAAGAATTATTTAATGTATAGCTAAATAAACAAAGACTAAGCCATAATTACACAGCTTTTATATTATATGATGGTGGCATAAAGCGTGTATACTTTAGGCATACTTTGTTATTTTACTTCAATGTTCAATGTGAGTGAGTGTTTCCTATTTTGAGAACGCTGTTTGAGACCTCTACACCTGAGTGCCAACACATTTTGGCAAGTGCATCAGTGAGAATTGTAAAATGATCCCCATAAATTATTCATAATTTGGAAAACACTCATCTATTTTCAGAAAAGTATTTTTTTTTGGACAGTGCCAGTTTTAATATGGACAGCAACTGACTGCATTTAAGGAAAGCAAGCCAAATCAAAATGAACAAAATGCATGCTTCTTCAGAGTGATCCAACTGTGGTCTAGCTTTAAGGTTATAGATCATTACCTCTTCACTTTCAACTGGGCTGATGAATAGTATTGACTGAAATGCAACAAGCAAGCATCCCTACAATATTACGAATTGCTCCTTGTCATAACAAAAGTTAAAAAAATGTTTTATTGAAAGGATTAGATGGAAAGTACTTCTGGAGTTCAAAAAATTGAATATACATAATCTTAGTTCTAAGTACTAAATCCATAAAAAACTCACTATAAATGACAGCTTCACATCCTCGGTTTCCTGATCTATTGGCAAAGTGTAATAAGGAAACCACAGGGAACATGAGCTGCGTTACAAATATAAACAACATCCACGTGACGGCCAGGACAGACAGAGCAATCTAGGACACACAGACAACATCCTATCTACACAGACCTGTCTACTTGTTGAAATCTCGCCAGTCCATTGCAACAAAGCACAATGCCTTAGCAACTGGCATGTGGCAACACTGAGGAATGATATTGAATGAGTCGACATGGTAACAGGGGGGTGTAAAGTAGCAAAATGTTGCTGAGCCAGTGTAGAAACAAGGTAGCTGTCTGTTAAATAATTTTGAGGGCAAAAGAGGGTGAGGTGGCAGTACCTCACTGAGCCGTTAAACTTGGAACACTGCTAAGAACAGCACCGACCTTGGTTAATGTGGGTGGAGGGGTGGATTTCATTCAAGCAAACATGTTTTTGGATCCTGCACATCTGAATTGAATTACTAGGCAAATAGCCGATGGGGAAGAGAGCTCAGAGCAAACTGAATAACCCCAGAGCTTTGTGTGTGCCTCTCTACTAGGCCATCACTTCTGGGTGGGAAGAGGCCTTTCAAAACTCCAGGGACGAAAGAGTGAAAAGAATGCATGGCATGCTGGGAAATCCAAGCCTTGTTTGTCAACTGCAACAGGAAGAGAGAGTGGACCGACCAGGTTGTACACTTTTCAAATCAAACCCACAAATAAAAATACCAGTACGCGCAGACGAGCTACGTCACTTCCTATCCTGCCAACCATAAAATAATATATGGTAATAGTGCATGGGTGTACAGTTACTAGTCACCGATATATCATGTAGTGTTTTGCATAGGTCACATGAGGAACTTAAGAGGGCTAGCTCAAGTTGAAGGATGAAAACAAACATGGTGAAATTATTTTTTATAAACGAAGCAGAGAATAATTATTTACAAACAGTCATCTATATATTATAACGTAATATTTTAATATATTAGTGGTTTTGTACTTGGAAAATGGTTCTTATATTTGACTTTCACTAAGGTACTGCATCCACAAAATCAGTTTTGTGCAGTGCCACGGAAGGACTAGCACCTTTCTATCAGTATTCAGTACAAGCATTTCAAAGCCTTTGATTTCATGATGGACTCTGGTTGTTCAATGCGTAATGCAAAACTGGCAAATCTCAGAAGACATCCAGTCTAAGGTACATCTATTTTTGACCGAGAGCTAGCGGAAACTACCATTGCCAAAACCAACCTATACCATTGTGAATCAACATCAAAAGCTTGTTTCAGTTGAACAGGCTGAAAATGGCAAAATGATCTGAAATTAAAACAGTAATAATAAACTATAGGATTGTGAATTATGCCTGTAATAACCAACAGGAAATTGAAAAGAAAAAAACCTTTCCACAAAAAAGGGCAATAGGCCTTGTCTGGAAAAGCCATCTTTGGATGTTAAGTCTTACCACTTTTAACAAGCAATCTGACCTCCATACTGAGTTATGACATGCTGCTGACACACCGGCACGAAGAGCCGCTCTCCTGTTGTCAACATGACTGCCCTGTAATGGGCTACTGAAACACACAGAATAGCATTCTCTTGTCAAATTCAGAGCAGGAGGCCGGACTTGAGCTGAGTACTGATGATCTGATCTGATGACTGGGTCAGACCTTGTTAGAAAGCCGCATTCCATTCTAAACTTGATTAACGGCGAGTCATCTTGTAACGTTCAGTCTAACAGGCCCTAATGAAGTTAGTCTTATAACACCTGGTTCTCAGGGAGAACTGGAAGCGACATTGAAAATGACAGCATCCCTGAAAAGGTGGTGTTCCTGTTTTCTGGGCAGAGGGTGATGAACAGCCTCGCGGAACTGGTTCATAGAACTGACAAAGCTCCATCACCTGCTGAAGATTGGTCTGAGAGTAAGGCGTGCTATTGCGGGAAAAGGTCCTGTCCAGTAGCTTTCTCTTAACACTGACAAGACTAAGGCTGACACCCACAATGCATCACCTGGCCCCTGCACCGCCTTTGATGTATAATGCAGGAAGTGGCAGCCCTCTGAACACAGGGTGTGATATGGGGGGTTCTCCTCGGTCTGCGCACCCCTAAACCTCCCCCAGCCCAGCATACTACCAAAAGCAATACCAACTGAATGCTAAACCTGTCTCGTGAATAATTGAGGATGTCGGCCAGAGCGGGCTCTGATTAGCATACAAGCCTTATGGAGCCAATCTGCACAGCAGCGACAGGACAGACAGCCTTCATGTTCCCAGAGCTGCTCATATACACAGAAGACTTGAATTTCCCAGCCTATTCTCCCTCCCGTTCATTTAACTCAGCCAGAGAACTCCTAGAGTGTCCGGGTCCATCATGCATTACAATGTACGTTGTTGTCCAGTGCAGACAGAGTAGGGATGAATCGAATAAATTAGGAATTTAATCATAAGTCATGGCATCATCGACATCTCATTACTGCTGTCAAGCTGCTGGTTTATTCATCAGATAAGATCCTAAGGGGGAAAGGGCCTACAAACACATTTTAAAGGATCACTCCAGACCCTTAAACACCCAAAGATTATTGTGTCTGTCATGTTTCCGACATGACATTCACTAAAACACCTTCTCAATGTGTTCTGTAATTCCCAACTAGACCGCCGCAAGTGTCCATAGAAGTTGTCAGTGACGTCACTTTTTTAAACTACAGCTAGATTCACGGGAGGCGTTCGGTTGACTGGATTTGAATTGACCTATTCTTTATTCGTCCCACCCTTGAATCGAGTTGATTGGAGAATAAAAGTTCTAAAGTGATTGCATTCTTCTGTTGAATAGATATGTAGCTAAATACAAAGTTAGAGCAGGAAGATTTCAACTTTGACAAAGTGTTATTAAATGTTATTATCCAACCATACATGTTTGAGATGGAATAGGGTTTGGGATAAATATGGCAAATGCAGGAACGTTATCGGATTAATCTAGCTGCTGCTATGGTTAGTGGCCATTGGTGAATCTATTGTCCAGTCTGGGACAAACTCGCACTGGTGGTGTTTGTGGAAACTACCCAGCAATGGAAACAGAGACAGAAAATGTTTGTGGTAAAGGGTAGGACATGGCTCAATTTTAGCTTTCAACCATCTCCAGTGAAGAGGATGATTACTCTTTGTTAGATCATTCGAGTTTCACATGGACTGATGTGTATAAAATCCTTCAGTATGCCAAAAAATGTAATGTATGTAACAGCCGGTCCATAGTGTCTAGCCCAAGCAGAGGTAAGACGCTGGTTAGCATGATCTACTGTGTATGTTACGTGGATGATGGTGACGTAAAATTAATGGGTCACAGAATATCGCTCTGTCTGTACCATTTTGAGCTAGGTAGGTGGTATAACTATGAAATGACTTAGTGAGAATTACTGAAGATTTTGTGGGTAATTAGTGGTTAACCGTACGTAATGGAAATGTCATCGAATTACGACACCCTTACGGATACGGTCATTCAAATGTGAACTTTCGTACATGTTTCATTTCCAAGAATAGACTAATCGGTTGCAATTTAAAGTTCTTGGGGAACGTTTAGTTCAGGCATAACATGCTAGGTTATTGAGGTTAAGGTTAGGGTAAGTTGAGGTTAAGGCTAAAGTTAGGTTAAGGTAAACTGACTTTTTTACATTTACAAGTCTTTACATTTCCATAAGGGATGTTCCGAAACCAAGATATTTTCATAATAATTTAATAGATTATTATAAATAGAAAAATTGATTGTTTTTCAGTTGGCCCGGTAAGTCTTAAACCAACCCCTCCATCCTCACCTCCACCCTCTGCCCTTGATTTTTTGCATTACCCGTTTTTCGCACAAACAAATGTATAGACTTGCCCAGTAATATGATGTGTGTTTGTTTGACACAAAGAAAATGAAATATGTTGAAAATAAAATGAAAATAATGAAAAATAAAATAAAACAATAATAATTTTTATCATTTTTAAAGATAAGAAGGATTTGAAACTTAGAATTCCATTCTTATTTTATGATTAAACAGTGAACAATGAATTGTACCAGTAAAGTCAGGAGTATGTCCAAAAGTTGATGCATTTACTAAAACCCTAGCCACCTGGGCAAAGTCACCCTCTGAGTTTTGTCATTAACACGTGATCACGGGCGGCACTCTGAGCGAGGGGTTAGGGCGTAGGGGTCGGTTCGGGATTCACGGATCGTGGCTGTGCGAATGTGATAGTGCTTACTGTGGCGATGAATCTTTAAAGTATCTTGCCCCATTCGAGAGACAAACTTTGAAACACGTTTTACAAACCTGCGCTGCAATGTATTGGGGTTTCTCTTTATCATTTGGCTTGTAAGCAAAGTACTTCCATATTTCACTATGAGCAGCATGCTTTTACACAATGACTATTGCACTCTGTTACCATTCTCTCTAAGCAGCCGCCTTTCGCTCTCTCACATATTTATACACAGACACATTCTCACAGGGCAATAGGCATGCCCATTTCCCGAACATCCCAGTATTTATTTTCTAATGCAGTGGTTCTCAAACCTCTCCTGGGGGACCACCATCATCTCACAGTTTTGTTGTAACCCTGAACTAGCTCACCTGATTCAAGCAGGTAAGGGCTTGATTATTAGTTGACAATGTGATTCAGGTGTGCTAGCTCTGTGATACATCTAATATATGGCATGGCTGTGGGCCTCCAGGAGAGGTTTGAGAACCACTGTTCTAATGGAATTGATTTTGCCAGAACTTTTGCTGCTTTCTTTCCAATACAAAGCAAGACGCATTATTTAATGCATTGTTTTAATTGGGTATCGATAACTAAAATCCTAGTATAGTACCATTTTGAAATTCTTTCTCAGTACCGGTTTACCGCACATTCATACTTTTTATGGCTCCAGAAACTTTCACGTGTACACATTTCCTGTTTTGTAAGATGTTTTACGTGTTGTCATGAGAACAGCCTGGTATATTTCATAAAGCAGCTATGGTTAAAGTTTTTAAATAATATATAAAAAAATGTATTTACCTTTAAGGCAATTTTCCTATAAGGCATGTAAGCCTTACAAATAAATATCTATATGTGCATGAACAGTGGATTCTTCCAAAGGATAATGCGTTCGTATACTTGAGGTTTGACCCCGGGAGTACCGCTATCAATATCGGACTAAAACTGTTTCCTCGCTAGCCATCATGAATATAAAATAACAAGCGCATTCAGAAGAGAGGAGAAGAACATAAAGATGCTGATTGACAGACGCCCTGCTGCTGGGCCCTGACGCCCCTGGCTCCCTCTCCACTCCTCAGGTCTGTCTCAGGCTGGGCTTGGCCCTGGCCCCTGGGCAGTAATCCCTGGACCCATCCACGCTCCCATCCGCTCCCCCTGCTCTCATTAGCGCAGAGCTGGGCCCTGCAGGAGCCTGCTTCCTGGTCCCCCCTGGTCCCCCTTTTTGCTGCTGGGGTAATGAGTACATAATCAGCCTGGCTCCCTGGCAGCCACTCACCAGAGGGGAATGTGGTGGGTGTAAGGGCACAGTGGGGTGTACAAAGCTGAATCCACGGTTGCCTGGGCTACAAGGCTATGTTCCCCCTCTGTATCAGAGTGCTGCTACTACTCACGCGTCTAATAACCCTTTGTCTAAATCACCTGATTCGCTACTCCTAGTTTTCATGACCAAACGGAGAAAGTGACTTGAGCAGGGAACAAGCAATCGGCTGTTCCTTACAAAACCTGAAGTTAGGCAATTAAAATAAGCTACAATAGAATCCACTAAATACCTCACATCTTGTTGGCCCGGTCCTCATCATTTGCTGTAAAGTTGTTCTATTGACTTCCTTGTTCAATAGACATTCAGTAAAGATGAAGGTCACGCAGATATGGAAGGTTTGCCGCAAGAAAATGTTTTTTTTTCTCCTTGTGAAGCTTCAGCCAAGGACAGGCAGCGTGAAACCAAGCCAAAGACTTCTGTATCCACAACAGGTCTTCAATAACCCCTGTTATTTCCTCATAATTCAATTGCCATTTCTCTGCTCCTTATTCAGATGCTTGTCCATGCATTTCATAACGTCATATATTAAGTAAATAAAATATAATCCATTGGCTGGAACAAAACAAATACACTGTGTCCCGCAGACAAACGAGCCATGCTCACAGAGAGTCAACGACAGGTCAGCACTTATTGTAATAAAATATCTTTAATTGGCTTCCAATCGACAGTGAAGTCAGCCACTGAGCGGCTCTGGATTCCCCAGGGCAAAGCGAGCAATGCTCCCACTGACAACAGCTTCCATTGACGCCAGTCAATGAGGACTTTGTCGAGTGCATCATTGCGTTTATGAGATCCGACAAACACACCACAAACTAAACAGACCCGTCTAGCCGGGATCACGGAGGTCACAGGCTGAGTCACTGTGGTTATTTACCCATAGCATTGTGGCTGAGGGTGTTTCTGTGAAAAAAAGCTAGTGATCACTTTTCCAACCCGAGATCTGTTAGATATGATCTGAGGTGCGATATCTTGTTCTGTTTTCTCCTCACGCTTCATGGTTAGTGGATCACTATGTGTTTATCTAGGACAGTGCTACTCGAACTGTGATGCGTGTACCACTGGTGGTACTTAGAGCACCCGGTGGTGGTACATCATTCGACTACAAAAACAAAAGGTTTGATATATTGTATTGTAATGTTATCAAACATGTTGTGGCTGTACAGTAAAGCTTAGCTCATGTATTTACAGTGGTAATGCAGAGCGAAAATAGGCTTCTTGGGCCCAGACACCCCTGAGATTTTATTAACAGTTTAATACAGTCATTTATCATTTATTGTGTACAATGGGTTGTATTTGCAACAAAAAATCCTAAAATTAGCCTGACATGCTCAATACATGGTCATACAATGGTTATTCATGTTTTCTGTAGTTTCTCTGAGATGATGGCTTGTAGGGGGTACTTTGATAAGTTATCTTGATCAAAGGTGGCACTTGGTTTGAAAAGATTGGGTTATCTAAAATGGGGTTATTAAAAAATGCCACATATGAGGTGTATTAACATAACTGGCCCTGTAACATCCTTCATAGTCAGAATGTCAAGAGGTGAAAAGGATTATGCCAAAACAAAATCCCCTTCTACACACCACTATAATATAATATTAATGAATTAATGAAAAGTGTCTTTCTACAAATGCAGTGCTTTACATATAAAGGGAGATATGTACCTACTCCATAACCAATATGTAGCACACCCCTGGGTGATGCAATATAACTAGCTTGTGCCAGAACACTCTATGTTTACCTATAAGAATGATAGGGGATTGAGTAGTTGTCCACAGGGCAGGCAGGGTAAGTAATACATCCGGGTGATACCCCTACGATCAATGCCATGAGAATTTTGCGACCTGATGTATAAAACTCTAAACTGCAATCAACTTTAGATTTCCAGGTGGTGCATTTGCCAGTACTCTCCTGGATTTGGTGTGAAGAAAAGACAATATTCTTGTCTTGCCTTATTACACTTTAGATACTCCTTGTGGTTACTTGGGTGCCTGTGAACTTCATTGAGGTAAAAGACTGAGCGTGTTGGATGCGCTTTGTAAGACACCTATCTCCACATTGACTGTCCCAATTCTACAGGGACGTTGAAACAGAGCCTTCATCACAAATTAAAGTAAAAGCTCAAACTAAAAAACAACTAGTGAGTAGGTGTTGGTTAAATTTGCGTAATCTACCAACTAATGATCTTCCACAAAAGCCTTGAGATTTCAATGTACTCTCTAGTCAAGACGTGGGTAACTCTACGTAATGGAAAGATTTTTTACGTATTGAATCGCCATTCTACCTGAACACTTCCAAGACTAGACCAATCGTTTACAATTTTAAGTACTTGGGGAACATTTAGTTCAGGGATAATATGCTAGGTTAGTGAGGTTAAGGTTAGAGTAAGGTGAGATTAAGGTTATGGCTGAGCAGTAAACCTTTAAAAAATATATACCAGTATTAATTTATGTATTGGTTTGGATTTTTACTATACCTTATATACTGGTATTTTAATGTTTATGTAATGTTTAATGTAAATATTTATAAAATACTGTGTCGTTTCGCCAGCTGCACTGAGTGAGAATAACCAAATTTTGGATGGAAAGTCGCAACTGCAGACCATGAAAATAAGCCACAGGAATTGCCTTTTCGTGTAAACAAAACACACGTGGGAACCGACTCCGTGGAGGAGCCAGTGGAGCAGAAAGACTGATTAGACGAATAATGTTGCAGAAGGAACTCAGTCCCACAGCAAATAAAGTAACTGTGATTATGAAAGGTGCAGGGTTTTAGTTTTTTTTTTTATAATTTGAAATGTATACAAGTTGTCTTTCGTAAAGGAGTGATATTAAAAACATGCAAAACTTCCCAGATATGGATCCCAGGGATGTAGGCTACTGGTTAAAACAAGAGGTTAATCGAGAGTTACTAGCTTGCAGAGCATTAATGAGTAGCTCGTGAAAAAACGTTTTCACACGTTCAACCTCAAAATCTGACAGGTCATTTGTAACATGTTGCCGGTGTCAGTGTGAAGATCAGCTGATGAAAACATGCATTGCATGTGTGTAATCAATAAACCTCAGCAGCACTATTATTCCCAAAACCTGCTGGTATTGTTTATATTAAATAATCACTACTAGAACATTTTATTATGTTATAGAAAAATAGATTAATAGCTTTTGAATTTGCAGATACAGAAGTATCATCTGATTTTAATTATTAACAGTAGAAGATAAGGTTGCCTATACATTGTTATCAAAAATGACTACCTTGATTTCTATTAATTAATGCTTGCTGCCAAACTTACTACTGAGCTGTGGAAGTCATAGAAGTGCAAAGATGTGGTAATAACCCTTGTTAGTCAGAGCCTTTCGCCTTCAATGTAGTCGGCTAACTAAAATGTAATTATCTGAATGTTAGAAATCTCGACAATACTGTTTATATATTAACATAGACTTGGTCAAATTTTATTTTGGCAAGCTCTGACCATTGATAATTGTCAGGCAACATGTGCTGAAATAACAAGATATTTTACGTTAATGAATACTGCGACGTTGGTAGGTTACTATTGCACTAATTAGGCTACACACAAGAAAATCCGAACCACTTGTGTTCATACCTACATCGTTGATTGCACAATTCAGTTATTACTACATCAAATTGTGAACTAACCAGCAGCTTTTTTCATTATAAAACAGCCTGAATTTATTGATTGGTATCTGGGCCAATTCGGCTGCAAAACTCTACCAGAGTGCAGTGAACGGTAGACACGGATAGCCCGAATATCTTGCTAGCCAAGAGGGAAAAACACTTGTAAATTAAATAGTTTAATTCAGTAATCAAACTTATTTGAAACAATATAAAGAATTATAAGATTTGGACTATCCAAAACGTTTGACATCTTAATATCAACCAAAATATGTTTTTGTTTATTTTTGGCCTATTGCCAACAATGAGGGACATTTATCCTTCAGGTTCTTCTAAGCTGCCACACGTAATATGAAGACCCTGTGTTTACAGAGTTTTGTTTTCAAAATACTTTATTAGTATTCTTGTTTGATAGTGTTTGATAAAAGTTCAACCAATAGTTCTACTTTTCTCGCTGTCAGTTTTATTTGTCAGAACATTGTAAATCCGAATTGAGAAAGCTTATTAAAAGCAATAAATACTGTGATACCTTTAACATTTAGAAAAATACTGTGATATCATATTTAAGCTACACCGCCCAGTCCTAGTTAAATTTATTGTAAGTTTAAGGTAAACTGACTGTTATTCGTAAACGTATGAGGCATACATTTTTCTGCCTCTGGAAACGTCACATGTGGACATATGTTTATTTTTACGATTTCGTAGAATTTTTTACGTTTTGCCATGACAACACCCTGAAAATTCATGTCCTCAAACTGTACACCCACCCACCAGGGCACACTTTGAATAGCTGATATCCACAGGCTTACAAGACCATACATTTACACTAACAGAAACAAATTGGACTGGCATGGAGTGACTGAAGGAATGTTCATCTGATGTACAGTAGTGGAGGGAGATGGTTGTAGATCAGGTGATACTGTATGTATGGTATGGGTTACTCACTAGATGTCCTGGTGTGGGAGAGCGAGAGTCTTTGAGTCCAGCAGCTCCTGGAACATCTAGCAGAGGCCATTTCATCTGCAGGTACTGTGGATCAAGAACGGCAACATGAAACAGTGTATACATTGAAATAAGAGATGACAAGCATGTAGAATCATGACAGGAGAAAACTGTTGGACTAACAGCAATGATAATGTCAAGGTTTTCTTATACACTTAAATAAATAATCCAAAAGGTTTCTCCATTTGTCTTCAAAGTAGAACCGTTTTATTATTAGAAGAACACATTTTGGTTCCAATGAGAACCATTTTTGATGACATAGAACCATTTTGGTATCCATTTAGATTCCTCACGGGAAAAGGTTCTATATTCATGTTTGGTTCTATAGCCGCTTTCCGATCGCAGGGATTTTTGCAGTTCCTAGAACATTTTTAGCTCCTACTCCAGAGCAGGGTCTTTCCATTTTCCCTTTTCCTAGGTCCAAGTTGATTGGTCCAATTTATAAATTACGCTGGTCGCTTCGTTTGTCTGTTGCGTATAATGCTGCATATTATGCTGGAGCCTTTGTCTTTTGTGTTTCTGTGTTAAGTAGCTACTCAATTTCTATGTCTCCAGTCTAGTTTTTAAACGCCGTGGTTCGAACTCTGTTATTAGGACATTATCAACACAACATTATTTTTATAAAATTGTATTGGATGTTGTTTTCAGCCTCGTAATCTGAAAGAACAGCAAGCCGCGTTAGGAACCCAGCACTACTTGGGCTGAAAACAACCAGATCATCCACATACATAAGATGATTTACACACTTATCTCCAATCATACACCCAGTGTTACAAACATTAAACTGTGAAATGTTGTATGTAGCGCTACACTAAAGTCTAGTGACGACGCTATAAAAGCCTTTTGCGGTGCTTGCGTCACTCCTTTATCCCTCCTACCAGTTCCTATGGCCACTTGACCAGTGCGAATGCAAAGAGCAAAACCGGTTTTGGGGGAGAGTAGTTAGTAGAACTGTTTAGAAGTGGACTATTCCTATAACTACGTTCCTGTAACTACTTAGTCAGAAAGCGGCTTATATGTAACCAAAAAGGGTTCTTATTAGAACCAAAAGGATTTTTTCTTGTGACCATATAAATGGTTCCCAAAAAAATAATCCTAAGAATTTACAATAATATCAAATCAGTTTAGCGTACGCAACATTACGAATCAAAATTTTACCATATTGTCATTATCGAAGGTGTTGAGAGTAACTCAATAATACTTGAGACAGAATTGCATGAATTAAGGTTAAGTTATTCCAGAGCAGACAACAATGTCATAAATGGTGTGGGAGCCAGAACTATGAGCCTCATGCTTTTGGAGTCAAACTAAGGCTTTTGGCAAGAAGGTACAGGGATGTGAACACAGTGGACTTGAGGGGGACTGTGAAATTGCTGTTGGTCAGGGAAAACAAGGGTCCAGCTGTGGGCGCCCAATCAGCTAGCGGATGGAAAAGACAGCTGGAAGGAAGCTCCATCACCAGGGAAGGCTGAGCCAGGGGTTTGGTCCCAGCACTCAGCCTGTGGCATCCTGGTCAATTGTTTTGCCCTTTTGACCCAACCGAACAATCAGCTTCGCTTGGTTCATCATGTTATCAGTGATGATTAGCTGGAGCAGCCATGTTTTCAACAATTTCGACACAGTTTAAACACAACTGTTTTCATGGGGGCCTGTATGTCCCGAACATAGAACAGAATCACGTAGACGAGTTGTTTCTCCTGCTGGTAGCAACAGGTTTACGTTTTCCATCAGCCTTGGTACCGTGAGTAGAACTGCTGCTTTGACACATGCTGAGCTCTGCCATCTGGTTTGTGAATCAGTTTAAATACCGGACACAGCAGATTGTCATGCATGTGGATTCTCCATAGTATCCAACAAGATCAAATTAATAGAAAGAGCTTTCATTTCAGCTAACACTGCGTTTGTGCAAGAACAAATACATATGGGGCAGCAAGGTGGGCTTGTGGTTAGGGCATCTGACAGGTGTTTGAGAGGACTTAGTGGTTAGAGGATGATTTTAATCTCCCGACCTTCGAGGTAAAAGCTCTGTCATTCTGTCTGTAAGCAAGACAGTTAACCTTAATTGCTCCTCGTCCCACCTGTAATATACCCCTGATGTTGTGGCTGTAAATAATAATGGGTTATTAAAGACACACTCCGTGATGTTTGCAATTGCAAGACTATTTTTATCCCCCCCCGTTTTAGTCTGAATGTGTAGTATATTGTCTATATTATATACACAATCTAAGTCTTGCCGTAGTTAGCTTGAAACCTGACGATGTTTCTTGACTATTGTAGGCATTCCCTTACCAATCGTCAGGCAGGAATTCCCAACAAATGTGTGACGTATGGTTTGCTAACGTAGTGGAAGTCCCATTGCAGAGCTGTCAATCGAACCTGAGCTATACGGCGACATAAAATGAATTTGCAGAGGGAGCGCAACATCTAAACACAGGAGAACAAGAGAGAAAATACCAACCAAGACACTTCAGAGCAGGGACCTGTTTCAGATCTAGGGCGCCTAAATTCACATTCTTTTGAACCCAGAGGCCTAAATAGTTGTAAATATCACCTAAAATCGTGGAAGGCATTTTTAATTAACTTGCCTGGTTCAATAATGGTAAAATACAACATTTGAATTAAAACTGTGTGGCATCATAGTTCATCGAAATTGCCTCTTTGCCAGGGAATATCAACATGATTCCATAGATACTGCTTGTGTGAGCTGTAAGGCAACAACTGTTGTTTACTAATTTACACAGTAATGAGTTACACATTACTCAACAGCTATGTTAAGAATGGCACAGTCAGCATCAGGCTACAGAAAGCAAAGGATGATGTGTTGGACCCTACAGTCCCCGTAAACTGGCGTCAGTCACTAGGGATGGGTGTTATCAGGCAACCTGTTGAAGGCTTTAGGACCTTTGTGACATCTCAGATATTTCAGGGGCTAGTTTCCCCAGTGCACTTTAATGCTCTCCTGTGCTTTCTGTCCTGCGTGAATGTTATTCTACTCATACCCTTATTCTATCCAGCTGTTTCACTTTTCAGTCCACGTTCCAAGACTCTAATAAAACGGAATATCTGAAAACAACATATTGTACATGAATTAGGACATAGCACAATTCCTCTTCAAGCATACACCAAGACTCTTAGTACATATTCTGTTAGACAAAGTTATGTCTGTACAGGGACGGGACGGGGGGCGTCTCGGGGGGTTTTAAAAAGTTATGTGCAGGATTAGATTTTTAAAGCTTCATTCAGCACTCTGGGTTTGTAGAGAGGAAGGAAGCTTGGATGACTGTGAGTTAAAAATGGAAAATACATTACAGGAGGGGGAAAGGGAGAGAGAGTGAAGAAAAAAAACATTTTCAGGAATGAGTTGGTCGGAGCAGCAGAGGGTATTGTTTCCTGACAGCTGGGGTCCAATATACCCCTGAGGAGGGGTGGGGAGGGCACCAGTATTCCGTCCAAGAGGGGAGAAATTCTTGAAGTTGACATCAGTCCTCTTCATTTTCAGCACACTGCTCAGGGCTGAATCGCAGGTTACAACTAATGGGCCCACGTCCATACAACTGTCAGGAGGCCCTTCCTTCTAGAAGCTACTCGCTCCCTATTGAAATGTTACTCTGCTCTGTGCATGCCGCCTAATGAATGCTGCTTTCTGGGAGGGGGGGGCAAAACAATACAGTTTTCCCTGTCTAATCTATGTCAATCACAAGTCCCTCCACAAATGAAACAAACTCTATTGTGAGCATTTGGTCTACCCTGACTGGGCCCACCCCTAGCTCCCACGCCCACTCCTTCCCTTATTTGACAGCTTCTGCCAGGGCCGGGGATGTGCCCTGAGGTGCTTTTACATGTAAGAAGAGGCATGCTTCTTTATATAATTGCCACTGTCCTCTGTGTAGCAGCTGGTTAGAGAAAGTCACCCTCATCATCTTCCTCTACACTCCTGGTAAATATATACAGTGCTTTACCTTCCACACCGAATCTTAGCATTGCTTCACTGTTCCTGTAGCACACTAACGTGAGAAAGAAGGTGAGTGTGGCAGGGTCCAGTGGTCTGTGGTTGAAGAGACAAAACGAGAGCAAGCCAAGAAACTCAGGGGCCTACAGGGAGGCCTCAAAGTCATTAAACTGCATTATACAATTTCCTCACACAGTCTTACACATATATGCGCAAGTGTGAGCTCACCTCACGCAGGGAAAGCTGACAGACGCTAGCCTTTGTGAAGAGCCTCAAATCAAAATGAGAAAAGAATATTCTCCCTCTAAAATAACATTCATAATAGGAATCCAGGCCACATTTTAAATTAAAGAAATCCAAACAGTGTTTTTGTTCAACAGATTTGATTAGTAGGTGTCAGATGGCTCAGAGGTTAGGGAGTCAGACTTTTAGTCAGAAGGTTCTGTCCTTGAGCAAGGCACTTTACCCTAAGGTGCTCCAGAGGGATGTCCATCTACTTACTGTAAGCAGCTCTGGCTAAGAGCGTCAGCTAAATTACAAGACTATCAAATGTATATTAAATAAGGTACTTAAAGCACAGAAAGGAAAGCGAAGCCAAATGAAAGATACAATTAACAATACTATTAAAAAGAAGGTTCCCATGGCAGCAGTATTATTGAATCGTTAGTAAAAGATTGAAAGCACTGATAAACTAAAATCTGTAATTACATTTTACAGTAAACTTCAGGCAGTCATGTAATGCTTTGCAGATGCCCTTAATTTCATTTGAAACACAATTCCAGCCGGCTTATGTTTGGCCTCTATCGAGATGCAGGTTACTGTATGTTACCAGTATGGGGAAGATTGAACACTGTGAGAGCTGTGCAAATGATGCCAGCTTGTGCAACTTTGCGATCCATTTCCATGCCTCTTTAAATGTCGTCCAGACTCAGAATAGACATCAGAATTCTTTGCTACTTGTCTGGAACCCAGATGCAACACATTTGGCAAAGTCGCCACAGAAAATTTCCAAAAAGCCAGAATGAAGTCCTTTGGTTTTTCGAACAGAGAGAATGCAACATATGCTCTGGGGCACCCTGGCTGCCAGAGTTGGGTTCTAATTGTTACATTTCTCCCTCACAGTGCAACGGGGAAACACGGCCAAGTTTCTTTGTCTTCTCTGAAGTGTGTGGTGCCATCAGAGCATTGAGCAGAGGCAGATGTCTGGACATTTGTTGTCAAAGTAAATCAGACATTGCCAGAGAAATAAAAAAACAGCCCAAACTTTTTCACTAACTATCTGCAGACTGGAGTGTATATACAAATCCTCCTATGAGTGAATGGCGTGACATGTCGGCGGGGTCTTTTGTTCTAAAGTGAAACAACAAACTGCAACAATGTGTGTTTGGGGTATCTATGATGTTAAAGAACATGTTTGACTGAAAAAAAATTCTATTGTGATTACACATTACTGACAAAAATCAATTAAAATGTCTATCCCGACCGATTAATTAATTAACAGTAACCCTCCAGCTAAGCCTTGCATTACTCTGTGACCCCCACCCCAGGCCTATGCTCTCCAAACAGCGGGCCTAAGGAATGCTTCCAAGGATTGCTCCAGCAGATAATGTCAATCACCTACTGTGTGCAGAGCCCCTCCCAATTGTATTCTTTTGGCCCCAAACAGAAAACAAATGGGCCACACAGCTTGCTATTACAGAGAGGTGTTAATGATCCTCTACTCATATGAAGAGCAGCTTTACCCAATGGCCGTGTCCATTCTTCCACCACAGGCCCTCCCAGCTGACTTATATCACCTGCTTATGTGAGCCATTCACACCTCTACTTGATCTATGCATGAAATACAATTAGAAGACAGCAGAATAAAGACAATTGCTGTAGGAGTCCCGCCTTGTCTCTGAGTATAAAATTAACACCCATTGTTTGCAGACATTACAGGCAATTACAGAGACAATTCTTAAGCAAACGCCGGCCCTCATTGTGCTAATTAGTGGTTAATTGACGGGGAAATGACAAGCAGTTGTGCTGGTCAGCTTGGCAGCTACTGGGCAGAGAAGAGTTGGTTGTGGAAAACAGCCCATTATCCAGCCGGACTCTCTGCAGTAAGTGGATTATCTTAGCAGGAAGTTGTCAGTGAAAACAATCCTTGGTAAAACTATGGAATTTACACAGATAAATAAAACATGGGGAAAATATTATGGTGACAACATAATTGATGGAAATCTATTGTATACATACACAGCTTTGGCTCAGGAGAGTTAAAAATCAGAATAAGGCTGTTCATACTGCCTGCTCTACCAGCATGTAACAGAAATGAAGTGGTTGTAGTTCAGACTTCTGAATCTTAATGATTATTACCCTAACTGTGATTAGTGTAATTTTGAAATGTTTATGTATTTTTTATTATCCGTTCCCTGATCTGTGTGAGTTAAGGGTGTCATTGGAAGGTTGTCGGTTCAATTCCAAACTGGGCCAATGTGCCCTTGAGCAAGGCATTTTACCCTAAATTCCAGGGGTTGTCCCTGTCCATAATCTAAGTCACTCTATATAAGAGCGTCTGCTAAATCACTAAAATGAAAAATGTAAATGTTAACAGCCATTTGTCTCTTTTCTTCTGAAAGCTTTTTGGTTTTACCCATGGTGATGGAGGACTGAGGGAATTTACATGCGTGCAACCTCATTTATACACCAGGTAAACAGGAAAAATTTCCCGGAGACAGTGCCCAACTAAAAAGCATAGCATTTCAGAACTGACGCAACTTTTATTCGAATTATTCTTTTGCCAATACTTTCTAAACCTATGTTTTGCAGGATAAATCTAACTTACTAAAATGTTTTGTTTTTGAGAAAGGATTAATTTTTTATTTTTGTATAAAAGTATACAGCTCCTGCTTATGTTTGTTCCCAAAATATGAGCTATTGTTTTTTATTGTAAAATGTTTGCATTCGCTCAATTTCAACAGACATTTTATCCATTAACTTCAATGCCTTCATTTATCATTATTGATATAATACTCCCCTAACACCGATATTTTCATGGTATTCAGGATAATTGTCTAAATGCACATGGCATATCATTTATGTATTGACAACCATGATTGTGAGAATACAAAGATTATAGATGTGTATGGTATGTTGAACTTATGAATAGCTGGATATTTGTCAATGACCTCCGAGCCCAGAGCACAACCCAGTTCATGCATGGGATTAACCCTGAGAAGGCTGCTGTCTCCAGCAGTGTCACTAGCATCCTGCTAATGGCTAGCACATTTGAAGTGTCCATTAGTAAGTAAAGGAGTAAAGTTAAGTGACTGTGACAGGGGCACTCCCTCAGCTCTTTGGGCCTCTTTTGTGACCCCGTTGGTCCCCTGCTCTCTTATTCACAGCCAGGAAAAATGGGTCAAAGGTCAGTCATCCAGAGTGCACCGGTTGCTATGGCAACGTGGCCTATTAAGGCCAGACTCTTTGGCCTCTTAACATGCTCTTGTACACAAAAGAACTATTAGCGCAGAGAGGGAGAGAAGAGGCAAGGCAGCACGAGGGAGGTCTAAAAAACATTGCAGGGGCTTTTCCAAGATCCTCCACCGGTTGCCAAACAGTCCGAGAAAAATCCACAGTAAAATGCATCTTCGTATGAAGAGCTTGGTCCAATAAGAAGTTGATATCACACTCACGGTAGCCTGCAAGTTTAAATTCATCACTGTCAATATTGCCTACCTAGGGGGTTTAAGGCCCAGAAAAAAACAACTTGCAATACAAACGTTTCTTGTTAGCCTGATACTCAACAGTAAAAAAGCAGCTGGTATTGTTCTAAACATACATTAGATTATTTAGTAAGGACTTCGAACTATTACACAACAATGCCAGTTTGATTGCATTGAACTCAATAAGCATATGACTACCTCATGCACATACTGAGATATGCTGAGTATTTTGGCTGCAAACATTTGTTTTGTTTGTAAATTCCCGCTAATAAATGTGGACGTCTTAGTGTGATCCTGAATTATCGCTTCCTGTAACCAGAGCTTAAAGAGTGTTGCTACGGCAGCAGAGGTTAAATGTCTATTCAAACGAACAACAGTATTGATTTAATTCCATTTTATTTTGTTTGAGGTAATTTAAGTCAGATGTGGTTAAGGCAAAGAAGCCTTTGCAAAACCTTGTTGGGGTGAAAGTTTGGAATAAGTGAGCACATGTTACGGAATACAACGGCAAGCAGGTCAAATTAATCTGAACATATAATTAGAGCCACAAGAAAATAATCACGCCTTTGGCAGAAGGTTCGCGTTTTTATAGAGAGAGGCGGCGGCAATGCTGTTGCACTCAATTATGGGAAGTCAGCTATCTGGTGTTCCATACCTGGTGTATCTGGTTTCAATTGTGATAGGCCACTCTGATAAACAGTGTCAATGCAGAAAGAATGTCAACCCAAGTTGCAGGAACAACTGAGAAGATATCTGTATTTCACATCATGTCCCCTGACGTTGTTTGTCCAGTTGTGCAATAACACAACATTTTATTGTTTGGGGAGCAGCCTAAGTTGTAGTGAAATGCACAGTCATAAACTTATTTGTAATTAACTCCAGAACATTTGGTGGTTAGCAGTGGTGTGCAGGATGTTTACTATAAAGCTCAACAGGACAATCCAATTAACAATGTTGTGTGTGTGTGTGTGTTTGTATGGTTGGGGGGGTAGAAAAACAAGAGGAGAGGTAGCTAAAAGTAAAAGTTTTCATAAATGACATCACTGAAACCTGCATTCTCTACCTGTTCTCGTGACAATACGTGGGTAACCATACATAATAAAAATGTTGCTTCATTATGTAGACAGACAATATAGCCATTCAAATGTGACATTTTGTACATACAGTATTGAACATTTCCAAGAACAGACCAATCGGTTACAATTTAAAGTACTTGGAGGAACGTTTAGTTCAGGCATAACATGCTAGTTTATTGAGGTAAAGGTTAGGGTAAGGTGAGGTTAAAGTTAGGGTTAGGGTTAATACTTCCTTAAGTATTGTAAACATAAAGGGCTTTATGTTTCCACATATCGCCATGAAGCAGCCTGGCATTTTTCATGACTAAACAGAAATGGACTGTAAGTGACAAGACGGTTTAATAATACAATGTAGTGTGGGATGCCTTCAAACAAAGCAATATTATCTCCACCATACAAAACACGTTTAATACCACTACACGGAAACCACCAGCTAAAAAACTCAAATGTAAACGTTTCCTAAAATAAAGTAAGGTAAAAAAATGCCAAAGAAACATTCCTCAATGAAATAAACATGAATATTTCTTAAATTTGATATTTAATGACGATGAGTAAGTGTTTTTGTAAATGCAATTCGGACAGAACACACTTTTTTATTTGGTATTTTGAAACTCTCTCAGAGCAGCTGACAGAGGTGGGAGGCTACCAAGCATCTTTCTGAAAATGTCAGTTTGAAAAAGTGGGGTGGGTAGGTGGGTGTGGTACCGGGGAGAAGGGGAGAAGGAGAAAAAGGGCCTAAATTAAACACATTTGTTTCTGCTCTCACATACCACAAGTCTTATGAAAACAGAGGCCTGATTGTGTTCACTCTGGAGCCATCCCCCACCGCCAGCCAGCCCCCTCCACCAGCCCCCCCATTACACACACCCCTGAGTACCCGCCCCCCCACCACACATTCACACACACACACAGCTGCCTGCAGATGCCTCCTGTGTTTGTCCTGTGAGCAGGCACACAGCCCTGACGTCTCAACCCTGCCTCGTCTCAGTTTTACTGCATGACATCTCTCTCAGGCCACTGCTAACCTCTTCTATGACTCCCTGTTCCTCTAAAACATGCACACATATACACACAACGTGCCAGTCTGCCACATGCCTGAACCCTATATATTTACTAACTGTTATTGCGGGACTACAACCTGTATATTAGTTGTTTTTTCCAAGAATCAATCAACAATTTTCATACCTGTGCGAGCCATTGGCAGAAGGTTTTCACCTTGGTGTAACGGTAATGCTTCTGTCTCTCTCCGTGCCACACTCACGGTTCAAACCAGGGACATTTTGAAGACACTATTGACAACAGTCAACCATGAAGCACCAATAAAACAAAACAAATGTGGCCCTTGAAAAGCTAGCTACTTCACCAAGATATTGCTGGCTACCATCTGACCTGGTCATTCACATCAGCAGCCACAGCAGCTGGGAAGAGAACCGGGTCCACATTGCTCATTTAAGAATATTGGTTCTGTTGAGAAGCATAGCGGAGAGTGGGGTAAAATGAGCCAGTGGGTAAGTTGAACCACCACCTGTATCTAGGCAACCATAAACATGTTTTGTCATGTGACCCTAAATTTAGTTTCCATTCTCCATTTTTATTACAATTATTTTTTTTGCCTGTGTTTTTGGGCATATCAATTATAATCAGTCTTACATCAAAAGTAATAAATTTTTTACCCCCCATTTTTCTCCCCTCCCAATTGGTCTTGTCCAATTCACACTGATCCTGCCTTGTCAGCAGCTTTGCAACTCCCTGAACAGTTGAGAGATGCTTGGGGACGCTGATATGGTTCATCCAATCATCATGTCGCTGGCCGATGATTTTATTCGCACTGCTCATTGAACACGAAAGCCTTTAGTCAGCTCATGCACGGGATGATTACGCTCACCAACTATACTTCCATGATTGAATATACAGGCGACAGTTCTACACATAAGAAGTCGTTGGAGATCAACATGGCAAGGTAGAATTCAACTTATCTATCCCAAATCCCACGCAGCATTATGCCAATTTATGCTGCCTCGTTCTGGATGTCCGGGGAAAGTTAGTCAGTCTTGAACCACTGACAACCATGCAGTTATAATAATAATAATAATAATGCATTCAACTTATATAGCGCATTTCTTCCAAGGAACCCAAAGCGCTTTACACAGTGAGGGGGAAAGCCCACCTCAGTTCAGCGACTTAGCCCAATAAACCACGCAGACCCCTAAATCAAAAGTGATTTATCTCAGTTTAAAAAGCTTTTAAATTATCTAAAGTGTAGCTCTGGGTTGCTACACCAAGCACTTTTCCCAAAATGGTGGCTGTGGAGCAAAATAAGCCAGAGCCTTGGGGGTAAGTTCAACCCGTGTTATGTCATGTTTATAGTTAAAAAGTTTGGCTATTATGCCAAATATACAGTTGAGAGTCTACAGAGATTGTAAAAATAATCTGTGGATGTTCCTCAAAATAATAAAATTTCATTCAGTTTAAGACTTTCATGTCTACTTCTTAAACCTAGAGACTTGGAAAACCATATTCAGGTTTCAGAACTGTAGACAAATTAGTTGTAATATTTATTTCATGAACACCAATAATATCAGTAGAATAGGGAATTTGATCATTAATAAATAGATTTTGAGTCACACTTTTAAATCTGGTTAATACAATAGTTAGTAATAGTTAGTAGGCTTGTTTTCTCAGATATCTCAACTTACCATGTCAGCTGGATCGACTTACCCCTAACATGAGCAAGTTGAGCCATAAGACCATTTTTTGGGACCCCATATTTGTCTATTTGAGTTAGGCACACTACCAAGGTTTCGATTGATGGCACACATCCTGAATTTGTGGTGTATGCATTAGTTTTATTCGTATCTCATGTTCCCTTGGCTATTGGTCAACGTAAGTAAAAAAGCACTTAGCTCACTCTGCCCTACTGGTCTCAAACCAGTGTCCCTATGAACACACTGATAATATACCCACAATGCTCTGCAAGGAAAACAACTGCTTTATGGTGTCAGTGCAAGTAGTGTCCCTAACTGAAATGCTACCACTATGCACCACTAAACTGCCTGGCCATTTCACACCCGCACCATTGTAACAATTGTTGGTAATTTACAAGATTAGCTTGATAGTAGTTGTTAACTTTGAGCTTTTTCTTTAAACAAATGATGTGCTCCATTCAAATCCAATAATCAAACTGCAAACAGACACATGGGATCAATTAGTTAGTCTGGTACTGTAGGTAAACATGTTTGATTCCCCAAATCTTGCTGTATAGCTTTCTAAAATATATTCTTCACATACTTATGTGTAAGTAATGCATTAAAACAATACTAAATGTTTAAATTGTACAACATGGATTAAATCAATTACATTTTCCAAAGCGAGTCTCTGAAGACTTTAGATCAGTTGAAACCCAGAGAAGATATCTGCACATCCGCCTGCCTATTAGTACCGTAATTCTAAAAACAACCTAGGAAGCACACAGAGCGAAACAACAGGAGGTTATAAGGTTCTCTGCATCTTCAAGGTTCACCAGGCAGCCTGAGTGGAAAACAATGGACTAGTAAACATATGCATGGAACCTTCACCTTCCTAGGGACACAGTCACACAAAAGTCAATACCAGGGAAATACCTTCGGAACAAAATACTTCTCAGTGAATTGTGAGGCTGGTTAAGTCAGCTAACTTAAAGAAATACAGCATTTTTAAGGGCATTTAAATTAAATCAAATCATTTGTCTGAAAGAGATGGTAGGAAGTAAGGCCGGTTGAAATTATTTTTATTACTAATTATGATAATAATTAATAAAATAAATGAAAAGTTGGAAATTACAACTGTAGATAAAAAAAGATAATTAAAGAATGTTATACTGGAATAGACAAATAATCAATAAGAATTTTGAATTTTCTATTTATGGTACCAATTCAGTTTTTCCTTTGTGTACACAAAATATTTATTTTATATTTAGTAAAATAACTAGGTGCCTAATTTGCTGTGTTAATTTGCATACATTAAAAATTCTATTCAAAGGGGTGGAACAAGGTTGGATACCGGACATAATGGAAGTTTTACCGCATTACGTAGACAGACTTACAGTATGATATGGTCTTTCAAATGTGAACTTTCATATGTATTGAATGGCCATTCTACCGGAACATTTCCAAGAATAGACCAATATAAAGTACTTGGGAAACGTTAGGTTCAGGCATAACATGCTCGGTTAGTGAGGTTAAGGCTTGGGTTAAGTTAAGGTAAACGTACACTGTAAAAAATTAGGCCTACATCTACTCAATAAAATTAAGGCAACAGATTACAAGCAATTTAATTAATTAAATATATCTTAAGTTTGTTTTTTACCTACAATGGTTAATTGAAATGATTAATTAATATTTAATTAATAAAATTGCTTGTAATCTGTTGCCTTAATTTTATTGAGTAGATATGGTGTCTCATTTTTTACAGTGTACAAGGCTTTACATTTCTACGTATTACCATGAGAACAGCCTGTACTTAGACCTGTGCTATCTGGACTATTTCATATTCATTACTGTTATTGTCATGTTTATGGCATAATTCAACAAGTGTCAAGAGAAGAAATAAAAATATTAATAATTGGCTTATGTTGATTAAACCAGTACATACTGTACATACACACACACCCATACATACTTACATACATACATACATACATACATACATACATACATACATACATACATACATACATACATACATACATACATACATACATACATACATACATACATACATACATACATACATACATACATACATTGCATTCCATTGAGCATACGTAAGCTATTAACAGGTGAATTAACAACTAAACTCACCTAAAGAATTATTAGGAACACCCATTCAATTTCTCTTTAATGCAATGATCTACTTAACCAATCACATGCCAGTTGCTTCAATGCATTTAGGGGTGTGGTCCTGGTCAAGACGATCTCCTGAACTCCAAACTGAATGTCAGAATGGGAAAGAAAGAAGATTTAAGCAATTTTGTGCGTGGCATGGTTGTTGGTGTCAGACGGGCCAGTCTGAGTATTTCACAATCTGCTCAGTTACTGGGGTTTTCACGCACAACCATTTCTAAGGTTTACAAAGAATGGTGTGAAAAGGGAAAAACATCCAGTATGCGACACTCCTGTGGGCGAAAATGCCTTGTTGAAGCTAGAGGTCTGAGGAGAATGGGCCGACTTCTTCAAGCTGATAGAAGGGCAACTTTGACTGAAATAACCACTCGTTACAACCGAGGTATGCAGCAAAGCATTTTTGAAGCCACAACACGCACAACCTTGAGGCGGATGGGCTACAACAGCAGAAGACCCCACCGGGTACCACTAATCTCCACTACAAATAGGAAAAAAAGGCTACAATTTGCAAGAGCACACCAAAATTGGACAGTTGAAGACTGGAAAAATGTTGCCGGTCTGATGAGTCTCGATTTCTGTTGAGACATTCAGAGGGTAGAGTCAGAATTTGGCGTAAACAGAATGAGAACATGGATCCATCATGCCTTGTTACCACTGTGCAGGCTGGTGGTGGTGGTGAAATGGTGTTGGGGATGTTTTCTTAGAACACTTTAGGCCCCTTAGTGCCAATTGGACATCGTTTAAATGCCACG
>JACXGM010000275.1:48948-61744 GCA_016801145.1 Umbra pygmaea
ATCTCAACCCAATAGAGCATCTTTGGGATGTGGTGGAACGGGAGCTTCATGCCCTGGATGTGCATCCCACAAATCTCCATCAACTGCAAGATGCTATCCTATCAATATGGGCCAACATTTCTAAAGAATGCTTTCAGCACCTTGTTGAATCAATGCCACGTAGAATTAAGGCAGTTCTGAAGGCGAAAGGGGGTCAAACCCAGTATTAGTATGGTGTTCCTAATAATCCTTTAGGTGAGTGTATATAATGGAGACTTTCATCATGGAGAAATGGGGGCAATAAAATCATGAAGTCATGATATTGAAATTCCATAGAGACAGTATAACTATTGTAAACTAAGAATACCTATAAGCTACATTTAACATTTCTGAGGAATATTCCAGTCCCAGCATAACACTCTCATACTGAGTAGGGTGATTTGGATCAGGTGAGAAACAGATTGTGTTTGTATCACATTCACAGGCAGTGACAGAGCTTAGGGGAGGCCCCTACTAATTACACTGAGAACATTCAGGAATGTCGAGTCAATGCCACACTGCCACAGATCTGAACACCAACCGCTCTCATTGGTCATTGCAATACACTTGTGCTTTTCAGCTTGCCTTGTGTTTCTTGAGTGAGAGTGGAAGAAAATATGTTTATATTTGGAAATATTATTTCCTAAAACCTACAATTGGCACTTTAAAATTGCAAGAAACAACTTCCAAATCCAAAGTGGTAACTTGTGCAAACAATTAGAGATGACCAGAGTACAGTAAGCTGTTTTTCTGAGAGGAAACTGAGAGAGAGATTAGCTGATGGAGGAAAGAATGGAGAAAGAGAGGGGAGCTTGTGCAGAATTACAGCAGGGATTTATGGCCTGAGAAACAATTTATAAATCACAGCGCCTGGTCTAATGTGATCCAGATTGCTCTCCATGCAGCTGCAATTTTGGTCTGCGTGAAACGGCATAATAAACCTGACTGGAGTAAATGTTAGTGGGGTGTAGAGAAGCTGGAGTTGTTGGGGGTGAGCTGGCAGGGGTGAGGTCTTTGGCTTGCAAACTCTGGAGTTGTTTTGGCCAAAAAGGCTGGGAGAATTGTACATGTTTGGTGTGAAGTTTAGCTGAGGTGCAAAACAAGATTGTTGATCTTGACAGACATTAGAGACTGTGTCTTGTGTAAACCTCATATTAAACTTTTCACACGCGAAGAATAACTTGGACATCTACGAAAAGCTCAACACGTCTACTGAGCAAGAAACTGTGTCCTATTTGAACAAATAAGCAATGGCACAAGCATGGCCTGTAATAAGTCGGCATCGTCCAGCTCAAGCCTGAGTCCTCAGCTAATGTCATTGCATCTATGGGAGACTTTCTAGCCACAATAATTACATCAGCGAATTAGAAACTGAAAGTCAATTGTACATAGTTTGTGAGCGGGGAAATAAACATGAACAGGGTGGCTATCCCCCATCACTTTGTGTAGGACTGGAGTGAAAAAGGGAACGGATGTGCTCAGTGAACCCAGGGCTTTGCTGCCCACTCAGCCAACTGGCCCTGAACCTTGACCTCTCACCCTTCACCCTGGGGGGCAAACAAAGCTTTGAGTGACATCTGAAACAGGAGACCCTACGGGGAGAGTGTCTGGACAGGGATCAACTGACCCATTAACTCAAAAGATTTCGTTTTTTTCCCCCTACGTGTCTCAAAACATGGGGTAGCACACAGCTCAATCAAAATAACGGAGCAACCAACTAATTTGAGGTCAAAGTCTTCATCTCATTTAATCTCATTTATTTGCCAACACCTCTATAATATCCAACAGCAAACAAAAGTGTTCCCTAATGAACGACTTCACCCGCCTGACGCCAAGCATAGCTGTGATTAACAACAAGGGAAGGGGGGGGTTCTATGGGTCTAGTGTTAATAAGTGTTTAATGAGGGCCTTTGCTAATATGAGTTATAGCAATGGAGGAGGAGGAAAAGGGAAGCAACATCGCAAAACACATTACTGAAAAATACAATAAAGATTCAAACAGAATCACCAGTCTGTTCAAAGAACTCACTGAGGCGAATCCACCGCTCCTCCAAACATTCAACAGAATAGCTCACTAAAATAGCCCTGTAGCATTAGCATGCTGTAAACAACGAAACCGTAAGAAACCTGATGTGCAAATGTGGCGCAAAGAAGTGAATGTGAGCCTTGGTCATAGAAAGCTGTAGTATTTAAATCAGGCAGGAGGGAGGAAGACGGGACGAAGGCAGCATTCTGTAGCTCAGCTGTGATGCTCGAAGCCGTTGCCCTGAGGTCTTTGTCCTGCCTTTCAGGGCAAGTCTGAGGTAGTCAAAGACCCTATTCATGACCAACGCTCCCCCTGCCAACACATCCATACAGCCCGTCAACTCTGCCCACAGCTATAGAGCCTTCCCATTTCACACGAGAATCAGACCTGCCCCCAAAGCCTGCTTCAGGGATTTCCAATGGCAGTCCTTTCCAGCCCATGTACAAATCAAACAAAAGGGATCCTTGGCCTACTCCATCTCATATAGGCTTGATTCAAGCTTTTTAATGTAACTAGATGCAGCAAATAAGTCATTTGTAAAGACTTTGAATTGTGGAAGAGGGATTATGACATCGGAGGAGCTGGCGTCTTTAATCATTAGAAACTGCAACAGCATATTAAATTGTGCATGTTAATTTCTGGAAAAATAATAATTCTATGTTGACAGCCGATTCCGCTGGCCAATTCCGACTTCACCGATTCCTGCTCTTGAGGGTGGCTCTTAGCTGCCAACACTGTCCTGCCACGGCACCGAATATGGTTTAGTATGAAGTTAGTCCTAATTGGTTTATCCAGATTACAGTTTGAGTCAGTCCAGTTACACTGAACAGTTCAAGAAAAAAGCCAGCATCTTCATAATCAATAGTAGCTTAGCTTCTCGTCCATGCTCCCCTGTGCAGCAGGCGCATGCACAAAAAACAGTGCATAAACAGTGAGAAAATGGTGTTAAAAGGGGCCTGTGACAGACAGCACAGGCCAATCCAGCTGGCCAAAATTGTATTTATCGGCTTTTGATTTACTTCATCGGCCAGAAGCCAGCAATTACCGGCTAACAGAAACCCTGGGGCGGGTGAGTGGGTGTACGACACACATTGTCAGAGCAGTGACAGTCTGGTGAGGATGAGACTGTCTTATTATAGTGAGGTAATATGTCACAGGGTGGATAGAAGTCTACTGTCTTCAGAACTCAGTAGTAACAGCTTTATTTGCTATATTTGCTATATTTTAATATAGCAAAGAAATAATAGTTTGTTCAAATGATCTTAAAGCTCTGAATGACAACAGTCTATGAATAGACTTAGCCTACAAACATTCATTAACAATTAACCTTAGGAAAACACTTCTCAGGCATACATTTTCTTCAATGTGTTATTATAATCTGTGTAAGGATATATTGTATATACCGGTAACTGGCAAATTTGATTTTTAACCTTGCATCGAGTTTTCCAACCAGCACAGATCACATTTTCATTTTAGTCATCTAGCTGACAGTCTTATCCAAACTGACTGACATACATTATAAATATCATACATTATTATTTTGAGATGGGGGCGGTGAATGAGCCAATAAGAAACAAGTGCTAATTAGGTTGCCATGATTGTGTGAGACCAGACTGGAAATGTATCCAAGAAATTGGGGTAACGCCCCTACTACTGCGATAAGTGCAATGGGATGATTAATGACCACAGACAGTTAGAACATCCATTTAACATCCAATCTGAAAGACAGCAGGGCAATGTACCCTTCACTGCTCTGGGGCATTGTAATTTTATCTTTAGCCAAATAGGCTCTCTAACACTACTTCCACCAGCATCTAGCATCCATCCAGGGACTGACCAGGAACATCCCTACTTAAGGCAAGCCAGTAGATTGATTTATAGCTATTTATGTAAAAATGGCTTATAATATGCAACAGCATAAAGTTTGTTCACTCTTAATAGTAGTTCCCTGTCTATCAGCCATTTTAGGCAATTCAAATGTCTTTTTTGCTCGTTGCAAAACACTTGCGGTACTACTTCTGTCAACGTCGTTTAGCTGAAGGACATCTTTAAGGCCAGTACAAAATTGCTATTGTAATGTCCCACAAATGTACTATTGATCCATCATGCTACAGAAAGTATTCAAACATTTGAGAACATTAATAAAGCAAGTAAGGACAGACGTCAATTGTACAAATCACAAGGGCAGTCCAATTGACAACAGGAATGGAAGCAAAGTTAGGATCTCAGCTGGGATTCATTACTGGAAATTATTCAAAAGCAATCAAAGACAATGATTTGAAATATGCCGTGAAAGGTCATGAAAACGAAAACTCAAATAAATAAAGGAAGTGACATTTCTTAATCTCGCCTGACGAACTGGATCCACAAGTCTAGGTGGAGACAACAAAGCTACACATTATCAGGTGTCTCGTGTCTTTACTGGGATTTTAATCAAAGTTGATCTTCTGCAGAAAAACAGGTACAATGGGTTTGCAGGGTTTATATGACAACGTCCACATCATCCAGCTGAAAGCCAGCAAACAAATAAAAGCAATGTCGTCATCCCAAGGAAGTCACAAAATGATCCTTGTGTGTTCCCAGGAAATAATTCCCTTGTTTGGTCCTCGGTGTGTCACTCGGGACGTTTAGTGGCTCAAACCAATTTATTAATGGTATTTTGTATGATTTGAACCTGGGGACTTCCTAGTGAAAGGTGACAGGTGGGGCCATCATGTAACAAGAACCATGACATTTACTAAAAGTCCAGGAAAACATGTCTTCATCTAACTATGTTTCCAGAACCTATCTGTAAAATTCTTGCAGGTGCAAAGTGCTGGCTCTTTATCCCTTCACCAAGTGGTTTTGCTTTTCTGGAAGTAGACAAACTGATTTACAACTTCACACAAGAAGAACAGCTGCTCACTGAGAACTAAACTCATCCTGGAAAGATAGCCATCCCCTTCTTTATATAGAACAGGTTGAAGTGTCTATATAGTGTATACTTAAGAAACATCCTTAAACTAAGGTAACCTTCCAGAAGGGATAATCCACGCCCTGAGACCCCTGAAACACAACTCGTTTTATTACAGTGAATCAATATTAAGCAATATTTTCTATTAGTAGATACAATATTTTATCAAGTTTTACCTATTAAGTGGAGTGTTTTTGGAATCTAAATGATGCATTCTAGTTATATATTCTTGGGACTAGAGATGAGAATAACACCTCATATTTTATAATACACATTAACAATTACCTGAACTTCATATTGGCAAATCAGCCAGTAGATGGGCATACTTTCCTAGAATACACGCATTCATCTATTTTGTCATGACAAAGATTTTAATTTCATAACATTTTAGAAAGGTGATATAGCCTGAGCCTGTCTGAGGAGTGATGCAGTGAGAGTTTGTAGTAAACATCCACCTCAATTTCCTTAACCAATTTAACATGCTAACTTGTTGTAATGTCACAGCAGATACTGTTGTCATGCATTAGTAAGATTTAATTGTGTATATCATAGAAATGCATGGCATTGAGTGGATTACCCATTTAGTAGTTACTCAACTCTGCATTCTTGGAAGAAAATATGCCTTAAGAAAGCATTTCCATTGGCTTCGCTCAATCTTAAGTGAGACCAGATTAATATCTGAGTAGGAGGATATCTAGATCAGTATGATCTGATAGTGTCCTGGAGCTCTCTGATTGGCCTGTAAGCGACAGGCAATTAATGCATTCTAATCCAGAGCAGAGCAACACAACTCCATGGGGAAGAGGATCCCTCCGATAAGAGACAGCCTCAAGATCTGGAAGATGTCCGACCTCAGGATAAGGCAAAGGAATAGCGAGGCCCATATCTGCCCCAGTTTGTGCTCCCACCACCACATCTCATCAACAATCTGTCCTCTTCCCGACTCTCGCTCCTTCTCTCTCTCTCCTGCACAGCACAAACGGAAAACAGCTGTCTGGAATACCAGACTGATGAAACCGGTTTCGATTTTTTTTCTTCCTGACATACAATCGGGTTTTATTAGGATGTTGTGAGGAATTTCGTGAACACTAAGACTGTTAACGTTAGTTAATGTGATATAAACTGGGCTCCGCAATGGGAGGTGCCCCATTCTAATCAATCAGCCATTGGTTGGATCACCTTACAGACAGAATGTTTCATTGGTTGGATCACCAGACAGACAGATTGTTTCATTGGTTGGATCACCTGGCAGACAGAATGTTTACTTAGAACCCCAAATAAACCAGGGATCCAACCTCCCACCTGAACAGAGGCTTGTTTGTAATCCTGGAGGGCATATAGATATTAGCAAGTATGACACGCTGGCATTCACATGATATATGATAGGGCCCCTACAACCTCCTGCTCATGTCATGACAACGTTTTCATTTTCTGTACAATTAACAGCTGTAGCATGGCCTTGCAGAGAACTCCGTTGTTCAATGTGTTGTCTGCTAAAATGATTGCTAGAGATTTATGTATGTCTTTATGTAAATATGTCGTTATGCAGTGCTGTGGTTTGTTGAGATGCAAGACACATTTCCCAATAGGAACACAGCAAATACATTATTATTTTTCTAGAAGGAGACACTAGTTGTGTCACAGCTTGGCCCTTAACTTCACACAGGAGTCGACAAGTTTCTCTTTCAAACCCAAATTGCATTTTCACTACCTAAAATCTGACATTCTGAGTTTCATGGCTGCAAAGATGCTATAAAATAAGAGCGTATGTTAAAAAAGGGCTGCAAATATCAGCGAGTCCATGTACACCCCACAGCATGTAATGTGCACAGCGGTGTGTTCTCTTCAGGTATTGAGGGGTCAAAACCTGCCTTCATAGTAACGTGTTAAACATACAATACACTCAGCAGCCACTTTATCAGGTACACTTGCTGAATTGTTTGTTAACGCAAATATCTAATCATCCAATCACATAGCAGCAAGTCAATTACAGTAGGCATGTAGACATGGTTAAGACAATCTGCTGATGTTCAAACCAAGCATCAGAATGGGAAAGAAATGTGATTTAAGTGACATTGAGCATAGCAGTGTTGTTGGTGCCAGACGGGCTGGTTTGAGTATTTCTGAAAGTGCTGATCTACTGGGATTTTCCTGCACAACATTCTTTAGGGTTTACAGAGAAGGGTCAAAAAAAGAGAAAATATTCAGTGAGGTGCAGTTCCAGAGGAAAATGGCCAGAATGGTTCAACTCAAATAGCCACTCGTTACAACCAAGGTATGCAGAAGAGCATCTCTGAACGCACAACATGTCAAACCTTGAAGCAGATGGGCTACAGAACCAGAAGACCACACCAGTTGACACTCCTGTCAGCTAAGAACAGGAAATTGAGGCTACAATTTGCATGGGTTTAACAAAATTAGACAATAGAAGATTGGAAGGATTTGGCCTGGTCTGACTATTTTTCATTTCTGCTGCGACATTCAGATATTAGAATCAGAATTTGGCGTAAACAACAAGAAAGCATGGATCCATCCTGCCTTCTATCAATGTTTCAGGCTGGTGGTGTTGGTGTAATGGTGTGGGGGATATTTTCTTGGCACAATTTGAGCCACTAGTATTAAACGAGCATTGTTTAAATTCCAGTCTCCCTGGCATTTTTTTACAGTATTGTTGCTGTCCATGTCCATCCCTTTATGACCACAGTGTATCTATATTCTAATGGCTACTTCTAGCAGGATAACACGCCATGTCACAAAGCTCACATCATCTCAAACTGGTTTCTTGAATATTACGATGAGTTCACTGTACTCAAATGTCCTCCACAGTAATCAGATCTCAATTCAATTGAGCACTTTTGGGATGTGGGGTGCAGCCAACAAATTTGCAGCAACTGCGGGAAGCAACAATGTCAATATGGACCACGATTTCTGAGGAATTTTTCCAGAACTTAGTTGAATCTATATGCCATGAAGAATTAAGATGGTCCAACCCGGTACTAGCAAGCTGAACCTAATGAAGTGGCGAGTAAGTGTACCGTATATTAGGTGTAATAAGTGATGTACTTAAGCAATAAGGCATGTGGGGTTCAGGTATGTGACCAATATATTATAATAGGTAATGTGCTATACCGAGGTAATGTGCTACACTTTCCTGACATATGCTCCTTGTAGTTGCACAGGTCTAAAGACAAATGTGCCGTTCATGTGACTTTTAGATACATGAGTTGGAGGTCAAAGGACGTTTGATTATTGACTACAGGTCTGCCTGCAAGTCAGCACGTTTTCTTAACAATAGCTCCTTTTGATCAGCTTTGCACATTGTAGCAGCTGGTGGTAGGATAATTTGTGAAAAGTCATGTTAGCTAATTCAGCAACCATTAGCTATCTAGCTAGATTTTGCTGACAGTGGACTGGTTGTCTCAGTTACACTGTCAGCATGATACTTTCCACGACTGTCAAACGTTGTTCCGTCTGGTTCTACACAAAACCCTAACTATGGAACGCAATTTTATTTGGATCTATTTCCAAGAACACTATTTCACAATAAAATAAGCTTTCAATTTGCTAGGCTAAAAAACTATGTACGCCTACTATAGAACAGCCTAAAAACAATAAAACTGCTTTTGATCATTTTAGGATTGATTTGAATCCATGTGAATATAGTCACTTGTTCTATTGAGATACAAATTCAGTTCATGAAAATAACATTGCGTGTGCAGGTTTTGCCAAGCTTTGTTCTCATTGCACATTATCATTGCATGTGTAAATCTAAACTTGTATTTTTATTCATGTAAATTTACTTAAATCACATTTTGTCACGACAATTGATGTAGTCTAAATACAATTTCACACCTACTTGCTTTGTCACTAAGTTGCCTTCAAACTTTTTTCCTACACCTGAAAAAATTAGGCCAGATTACTTGTTTTAAGAACAACATGTATTAAGATATTCTAAGAAGGTATGCATTATATACTGTAATTCGTTATTGATAAGAGTGTTTGATAAATTAATTGTAAATGTAATGTAACTTCTATAGATTTCTACGAGCTGTATCAAGTAAAACACATGGTTGAAAATATATTTGAAAGAGTATTTGATGTTTGGCTGGCAAAACATAATGTTCAAAAAAGTAATTTGTGTCAAGATGTACTGTATCACATATCAAACTGGCCAGACCAAATGAATGTGAAAAACACATATCTGTGAGAAATAAGTTGATAAAAACTAATTTGCTAAATATTCATCTTGGCACTTCAAAGGGATTCATTGATGTCACAGAACGTAGGGAGTATGCGGCCGAGAGGGGAGGGGTGGTTATCCTTTCCTCAAAGGGTGCTGAGACACTCCTGATGGGCCCTGCTCTTGAGAAGCCAGCGAGTGCTATAAACAGAATTTGTAATGGCAGGCGGGCGCGAGGGCGGGTGGGTAGGTGGTGAGTTAGCAGGCAAGGGGTGGCAGGAGAAATTGACGCCAGCTCATGCTTTCCACAGAGACCAAAGAGGGAGGGATCGACCAGGACTAGCACCATTTCACACACTTCAATACAACTGCTGTTATGAACCAAATATGAACAATTCTGTGTCTGAAAGATGAAATACAGAGAAAGATCCCTCCTCTGCGAGACACAGGAAGAGCAGTGGGCTTAGCCTCTAGAGCAGTGGCCTAAGTAGAAACTTCACCACTGCATGAAGAAATCATAGAAATGTTATTTGCAAAAGTGATTTATACCATTTTCATTAAATTAGTACGGGTGTGTACTAGAAAATGGTTTTCAAATGTAATTTAAGACATATCACAACTTTAATCTGGGTTACAGCATGAACATTTAAGTTGAAAGAGGGCAGTGTTCCACACACCCTTAGTCAATCTCAGTTCAGCCACATAAGTTTTAATTCCCCTTTTGTAAACAATTAAAACATATTTTAGAGGGGATATGTTAGCTAGGCTTGAGGTTCTTGAGGGGACACAGTGTTTTTTTAATCAAAAGGCTGCTACTATATAGATGTAGATTTGTTTGCCTTTGAAGAACAAAATCCTTTCCTAAACATAAATCTAGTCAAAAAATGTTAGCTCTGTTTCCATAGTACCAAAAAATATTTGCAAGCTAACATTTAGATTACTTTCAGAACTCGCAAACAACATTGAGCCTTGTCAGAATATGAGCCCTGGACAATGTTCCCTCTGTCGCAAAGTACCCACAGAACCTGAACTGCTGATGTCCTTTCCTCGCCCCACAGCACTTTACCACACCTTCACGTACACCTTCACCATTGAGATTGTAAAGTGAGTGGAAAAGGCAGTGAACTACCTGATGAAAAGTTAGCTCCACACACTGTCTGCTTACGCAAGGAGAGGTCCCTTTATTAAACAGGACAATGGCACTGTTTACACATTTTTAAGCACTAAAACCTCAAAAGGACTAGACAAACGAAGATGTCAGACTGGCATGAAATGGTAGTAACTAACATGTTCAGACAGCGTACCATCGTAATTTCTGTGACTGACGTCTCTCACACAGCACGTAATACAATGTTTAATGAGACAATATGGTACAAAGGCAGTAATTAAAGGAAATAGTGACTATGGTAATTTAAAATAGTGCTGATTAACAATGCCATCATAGGCTTTTCCACATACACTCGTCACTCAGTGTATAATCACATTGAATCAACATTAGGCCTAAATACAACATTACCTGACATTCTATCTCACAGGGGAAAGCCTCCTTGGCCCTACACACATGACAACAGTCTGGTGAAACGTCTTTCCAAATAGCTGGCGGATTACAGTGGAATGTCAGCTCAGAACAGCCACTAAGTATGTTCTGCTTCTCCGTCTGGGTTGTGAATTTGGCCAAGCCAAAGTGTCACACAATGCTCATGATTGAGTTCTCATGTTCACAATCTGAAGGTGTTTCTGACGACAATTGACACAGTGTCCTCAATTAACCAGAAAAACTAGACCAACACTAGAGCCCAGACATATTCTACAGAAAGGAAGCTGGTCTTGAGAAAAACCTAAGAATAATGCTTATTCAGCAGTTCCTACCGCTGGCTTCCTCTGAATATTATGTTACATCTCAAGTACAGCATGGAAAATGTCTAATATAATTAATATATAATTTGATAATTAATGAATATTAATTTATTATCCAATTACTGGGACTTCAAAATATGGATTGTTTACAGTATTGTTCCACGGATGGAGAGAATAAACTTAGTGGTAGAGAAGAAAGACTTCCATAACAATTCCACCTAAACGTTATTAACAATTTAACCTAAGATGTATGATAGATTTACTACTTAAAACCATGTTAAATCTATTATGCTTGTTATCAAATGGTTGGTTGGTTTAACAGGACTAGGAATAGTAAAGCAGGGAAAACAGTGTTGTTGATTTACCACTGCTTCAATATTGATATTTACATTCCTTAATCTGATCACAGAGGTAATTCAAACTCTAGTTTTACAGTGAAAAACAACATAAAATATTATTTGTAACACTACTGTATAAAACTGCATTCCTCCTTTGGAATTTAAACTTGAAATATGCAGTTTGAAGGCAATTATGTATTCTCTTTGAGAACTTTAACTTTTCTGCCCTTCATTCAGATACAGAGGAACAACTTCATTCCCAACTCTGTCAAAAATCGGGAGCAATGTTGTCGGCACCAACAAGACTCAATAGGTGCTATATGAGCCTGTACAGTCACACCCTCCAGCTAATTAACCAATTAGAAAACCTTGCAGGTATGTACAGTGCAAATGTATCCGAGCAAATGTTACTGTGGAACTCATTACCGGTAGTTTAACTAACATCTTAACCAAAAGTTTGAGAGAAACCTATGGCATGTTTTCTCCATTAAACACAGCTGTATCAAACTTAGCATGCCAATTCATAAACTGCCAACGAAGGCTAAAAATATTATAAATTCAACCAAAGATTATTAAAAAAATATTTGGAGCATTTTTACTAAGTCTCAGGCAATTTGTTTTATTCAGCTCAATGTGGCAACACAAGTAAATGTGCAGGCACAGATTAGTACTGCTTATTCAGTTAATATCCACAGTATGCCCGCCAGCCATTGTCTCACATTGGTTCCTCTAGTTTGTAGGTGCTGACTGACAGACTGGTCTCATTGGCTCGATTCTTTCCTCTTCATATTGTTAAAGGGATAAAGAGCCACATTGGAATGGCTTGGTAGGAGTCTGGGTCCAATCCTCAAGCATATGAAAATGTGTTTTAAAACATGACAGTGGTTCTCAGTCACTGTTTGTTAAGGAGTTTGTTTGCTTTTCTGGAGGAAATTAAAACGGTGTAAAGGTGGAGTTATGGGTTCCAGCTTGTTTTGTAAGGGGTCATAAAGGAACAACATGAGGTCAAAACAGGGTTAACCAAAATGTTATTATTTCCCATGGATATGCATATTTATTAAATAGGCCATTTGCTGCAAGGAATAGTGAGATGGTGGATATTGTTAAATTGACCATATCATTTATATTTTTGTGACATGAGTGGGCAGGACAGATTGCTCACAAAATAAAGGAGCATATAACATACCCCCGTCCAAATCATTCCACCTTGTTGCCTAATTTATGCAGGGAGTTTAGAATTTATTCAAACATGTAGAATTTATTCAAACCATGGATTGATTTAACCAGAACTAAGGCAAACATCTAAATATATTAAAATAATAAAAAACACAGGTATGCTACTTAATTGCAACAAAGACAATTACTGGCTAACCCTACAAAGAGCTTAAGAAACAAAGGAGGATCTCTACAGTTGTATGCACTTT
>JACXGM010000275.1:61844-81446 GCA_016801145.1 Umbra pygmaea
GGGGGGGGGGGGGGGTTGCTTTTCGATAAAATGGGTTTGATGGCCCCTTCTAAATCATTCGCTTTTGGCAAATTGGAAAGAGTCTTAACAACTAATCATACCAATTCTGGAAAATGTAACAAGCAATAAAATCGATCATATGAAAGCTTACCTAACTTTCAATGTCAATCACTCATGAACAAATAAAGTCCTATTTTTTCACATTTGCATTTGTTTACATTTAAATGTGGGCAGTGCTACTTAGAGAATCAATGCCTTCCTAAAGACACACCAACAGCTTTATGTAACCTTGATGGTATGGGGATTCGAACCAGCAACCTTTCATTTACTGGCACAGTGCTCTTGACCATTAGGCTACATGCAGCCCTGCTGTAGGTCTGACACTATTTTACATCATCTGAGGTTGTTGTGTCCTACTCGCCATTTGTTGGGACAAACTTGCTTTTGAATACACAGTGCATATCATGTTTTGTTTGATTTAAGGGAAGGTTCACTCATTTTTAAACAAAAAAAATAACAAATATGGACTGTTTTATGTATTTTTTAAGCAAAATATTAGTTGTCACAATATGATCATCACTTGCCTTTGACTACAATTGATTACCTATATATTCAAGTTTGATGGTTTAGTAGCTAAACTGTATTAGTTTGAGGTGATAGGTTAATTCTATTAATTGTATTTATATAATCTCGTCAAAAAGGCTGTCAGAAAGAACCCTAATGACAGAACCCTAATGGATTACCCCATTGAAGTTTTGCACTATGCATATTGTTGGATATAGGCTCTATAGAACTGACGAGCTCAGAATGTATGGATTCTAAGTTTATGTTTCTCAAAGGCAAATGTCACAGCTTCTGTTGAAGAATCACATCTATAAAATCTAACTAAATGCTCACATTACAACCATAGTCAGCTCTACATAGACCAACCACCTATAGATAAAGCATGCAATTGATCTAAATTAGCCTAGAGATATTGATTTTACATTGGCATGTAGTAACGTACAGAGGGCTGAAGTGGTAAAAATAAACAAAAGTAGGTTACAAAGACTATCCTAGCACAATCGAAGGAAATATTTGCGGTCTAGCTGAGCAGAAACAACTTTTACGCATGCTTTTTAGTGGACAGCGGTTTTACGCCTAATGTCATTACTTGATAGCAGAAGCTAATTAGAGGCAACATCGAAGGATATACAGTAGTTGAACTATATTTTGGACACTCACCGTTCTTGCGCTGGGAGACAATGCCCCATTGGATAGATATGGGTTGGTAAGATCTGGGATCATAAGAAACGGGTACCCAGGATAATGGGGACTCTTAAAAAAGCCACCATCTTGCTGTCTTCTGAGTGCTGTAGGGACAAAGCATGGTAGTCAGTAAAGAGAAGGGATACTATGCATATGAAATGAATTAAACATTGATAAAGCAGCAATATAATATCACAATAAAGTGACCTTTTTTACCTTCACTGAAGTAATCCCTGGTTTTCTCGTAACTGTCTAAGTCTGGTCTTGGTTGAGGGCGCCTTTCTGCTTGCTAAATACAGAAAATAAAGAGTAGAAAACACGCTACTTCAGCAATACGCTTAAGAAAAGTTTGTTTCACGGTGGAATAACGCCTCAAGAATAATACAAAGAAGATTTGATTAAGATCAGACTTCAGTATAACGTCCTTACCTCTGAGTCAGATGAGCTGCTATTGTTTTCTGATTCGTTTACTAAAGAAGACTTCAAATCATCCAAATCCCTCTCTGCTGATACATTTTCGGATATCTTTTCTTCTTGCTCCCCTTCATCTTTGAATGATATCATTTCATCATTCGCCCCCAAATCATCACCGCCTCCTCCATTGAGTTGTGGCATTTTGCTGATTAAAAAGTTTCTCCCTGTTTAAGTGGACCAGACTGCGCGACCGCTCCAACGATCGCGAAATAAATTCTTATTTGCTAAAGAAAGAAAAACTTAGTCCAGTTTGCGCACTGTAATAAAACCAACACTGAGTGTGAAAACAAATGCCACGTTTTCACATCCCCGCGTTGATATACTGAAGAATCTCCCACTTTTCCATCATTAACTCTCCAATAATCCACCAAATAGAACTGTTTTAATTTGAGGGTTAATAGTTGGATAAAGCAACTTCTCTACGTTTCTTCTTCACTCTTCCCAATGGTTTAGTTGTAGCCCAGTCTTGTTGTGTATTTGTGCTGAAGAATGCAACTTAAATATTTTTTCTGAGACGTTCGCCAAGACCAACAAACTGGACACGAATCAATTGAAACTCAAGGATGACGTCCAATGTCACATCCTAATATCCATTCGTGAGTTACAAATCGATAAACAAAAGATGCGTGTTAACATATAAGCATGGAAACCGAACCACAGCTTAAACTTACTTCGTAGGACTCTCATTCAGTCAAAAGTTTTCTATAAAACTCCCTTTAGACTATTACGATTACGTATACCTTTAATAACTGTCCTCGTATTTTCATACATTACACTGCCAAATTATATCCGGTGCAAAATATGTAGGCTAGGTCGAAACAGCTCTTCCCTCCACATTAGCTGAAGGGGAATGCGTTCAAAAACTGGTTGTTGAAGTGGATGAAAAAAGCGCTGCTTGTTCAGAATGCAGAGGAGGAGTTAGCTCTGAAAACCGACACTTAATTTCATTCACGATGTGGACGGCTATGCTTAAAGAAACAGTTTAAACATATCATACTGTACAGTACAATGTTACCACATGTTAATAACCTTCCTCAACGTCAGTACAAAAAAAATGTGACTAATAATGATTCCGAGATCCATGACCATTTCAATGAAATAAACCAATGCTTCTACAATCCATGTAGTTATACCTCTTTTGTTGCATGTTCCAGTATGCATGCTGATATATGTTCTTAGAGTTTCAAACAGATTAGTATGGAACGTTTAGAAGCATATAATATGATAATAGTGTACACAGTAGGTTAACTTTAGGAATACATAATTGTCCAAAAACATTGTATTCCCTTACTATGTGCAGCAACAGCAACCATGTTGCATAAAACTGTGTAATAATGACAGCCTTAGAGTCAGTCTTAATTACACACTGCCATGCTAATAGCATGTTGGTGTGTGTTCTTGAAACAATACACATGAAAAGGCAAGACCCAGCAACAAAATGATAAGCAGGGTCTATTATCCAACCAGGCTTTAGGTTTGGATTGGTAATGAGATCTTTTCACTACATGATGTTGCTTCCACAGCCCTCCCAACATGCAATGACTGCCTCTAATGCAATGTAGCTTTAGCTTATTGAGGTGCTATTGAGAATCTGGCTGACTATTCCTTGCCCTTAATAATAGATAGATGCTCTGATATTTTTACTTCAAAACACATTAAGATTTTGTCATGAATTTATTTATATTTAGTCCAAAGACTGTTTTAGATGTTCCTTCAAATGTGCAGTCTGGGAATTCTGTAATTAACAAAATCATTTTTGAACCTCCTTTTTATGCTGGATGTATAAGAAGTTGTTTATATGTTCCGAAATGTATAATCATTATAATACCTTAGTTAGCCATGAAATTAGCCTGCATAGTACACAATTTTCTGTACCCTTTTGACTTGACAGCACCACTTTTATATGGAGGACCAAGTCTGCAAAAATGAGAAATAAATATATAAATAAATAAATGCTCAAAAAATAAATAAGCATATGAGTTAGTGCACAATAAACACAGTAAATAAATAAATGTAGGTAGTAATTAAATTATACAATGAGACATTAATGTATGTATCTCTTTTAAGTAGCTTCTTTATTTATTCACCTTTGTAATAATTACCTTATTTATTTATTGTCCGTTATAATCTTCAACTTTATTTATTATTGACTTATTTTTTAAATGTATGTATTTATGTGTATATTATAACATTTTTGTCTGTTTTATTCTTCCTTTGTATTTTTTACCCTATTTATTTCTTCAACACTATTTACTTCTCCCTGTCCTTTTTACATTTCTGTATGCATTTCTGCCTTATTATGCAAATGAGAAGGGGCTGTATCTTAAGGTGTCAACTTCTGCCCATTGGTTGGTAAGCATTATACTGCATCGGTTGAATCTACATGCTACCGGCCAGTCCGCCACAGTCACAACAAAGATGGCTATGTACCATGAGGTTATCAGTATGGATGGCAGTTTGACACTGAAGTTTTGAAACGTTTTTCAAAACATTAACTACAATTCCATTTTAACCACTGCTCTGAAATTTGCTTTGGTAAGGAAAAATCACGTAACATATGACGTCCGAAGCAGTAACTGCTTCATTCATTTTGTGGTTCGCAGCAGCACCGCGACACAGAAACAGTCAGGACAGCGCGTTGAAGTCAGCTTGATGTTTGACGTTTGTCGGTTTTCGCGGATGTTACCTTCAATAGCTCACTGGCAATTTTTTTATTTCTTCCACATTTAGGTGTAGTTTGTAGAGCTAATTAAGACGGAGGTTTTACGGTTTTGATCAACTCAAAATCACCAAAAATGATGAAGCAGTAAGAGCGCAAAAACTGAATGTCTGCATGTCCAACGCGCCCATTACTATAGGTGTAGTAAGGGACCATGGTAAAAGCTACTTACCTTGAAGAGGAGGTCTTCTCTGTAAGTCAAGACAAGTTTATTTATATAGCACATTTCATATGACAAACATAAACTCAATGTGCTTCAATAATAACAAGCAAGAAAAGCATATAATAATAACATACAACATACTGGGCCCTATTTTAACAATCTGAAACGCAAGTATCAAACGCGAAACGCAAGTTACATTGTGGGAGGGTCCCGGGCGCTGTTGCTATTTTACCGGCGGGATAAATTATTCTTGCGCCCGATGCATATCTAAAATGGGTAGGTCTAAAGTAGCTTCATTAGTCATAGGTGTGGTTTGGGCGTAACGTGCAATAAACCAATCAGATCGTCATCTCACATTCCCTTTAAGAGCAGGCGCTTGTTCCATGGCAGATTGCTATTGTAACGGTGATTTTCTATTGATTTTTCTTTTTACAAAATGTAAATAAACAAATGTCACAAGACATAGCCAACTTTCCGATGTTTTGGACTCACTCTCACTGAATCACGAGGTTATGAATGCATGGTAATATTTTTGCAATGTAGTCTAACATTATACCGAGATTACTCTTCTGTAAAATAAGCTTTCCACTCCCGTTCTGCATTTCTGGGCATTTAAGTGGCTGGCACGCATTTCAACATCACGTCTCCTGAAGTCCTCTAATATTTCCTAATTAATGTCATCAACACATCCATGATTCATGGAATATGTTGCGTAAGATACAAGCCACAACGAATGCTGCGACTTGAGTAGTGTACCTGTTCTATCCAAACACCTGACGCGCATTTTCAATGTGCCAAATATTCGTTCAATTAGGCTACACTGCGTGTTTGTGTGTGTTTTTGATTAAACAGCATTTTACGCACTTGCTGGGATCATAAATTGTGTCATCATTAACCATGTATTTAACGGATAACTGTTGTCCCCTTAACAGCCACCCATCCAGGGGGGGAATCCTCATGGCAAAGTTGCCATAAATGAGTCGTGGCTTGAGCCTGAGTAATTCTGAGTATAGACATGGGTAATTTTACAATTAGCATCGCAAATTACGTGTGTATACTTGTTGATTGAATGGGTTCCCTTGAGGTTGATGTATATCAGTGCAAATAATTCATTATGAATAATTTGAGTAAATGTGTACACTAGATGTATACCTATTTTTTTCAATCCAAATAAGTAATTGGGGCTATCATGAGCGAGACTACCTGTGGTTGTCTTGACTATGATCTGATGCAGAGTGAAGAAATGACTGGGTATATGAAGCAGAGGATGAATGAGCTAGATGAGCTGCAGCTGGAACCTAGACTCCTGCACACCATGCTCTACTCCTGTAATTAGGACAGACAGAGGGGAGGGAGAGAGCACAGCTACCTAGGAGCAGCAGACCTAACACTTCCATGTTGGATGAGCAGTGTGAAAAGTATCTGCAACTTAACAACATTTGGTTGGATGAACCTAGTGCACGTTCCTCACCATCGCACATCTGTCCAAGGAGTTGCGTAGCTGTTGAAAATGCAGCGTCAGTAGGAATTGGGAGGGGAGAAAAATGGGGCAAATAATAAATAAAAAAAATTAATAATTCTAAGATTAATTTGACATGGTCTTGTTTTCACATTTTTTTCATTTTAATTTACACACCACCACCACCAAATGTCTTGTCATACTGGCCAAGCTAACTTAAGTATGAGCTCCAGTGAACACCCTGAACCATAAGACCATGGCCAGCACCACCCAAAATCCATGTACACATCACACCTACACATACACACACACCATCTTGGAGACCTTGACTGGAGTCCTGCATGGGGCTCCAGTGGGGGAATCCATAGTTCTGCTGGGGGACTTCAACGTGCACATGGGCAATGATGGAGACACATGGAGAGGCGTGATTGGGAGGAATGGCCTCCCTCATCTAAACCCAACTGGTTGTTCATTGTTGGACTTCTGTGCTAGTCATCAATTGTCTATAACGAACACCATGTTCGAACATAGGGATGCTCATAAGTGTACTTGGTACCAGAGCACCCTAGGCAAAAGGTCAATGATCGAGTCTGTATGTTTTGGACAATCGGGTGAAGAGAGGGGCGGAGCTGTCAACCGATCACTATCTGGTGGTGAGTTGGTTCAGGGGGTGGGGGAAGACTCTGTACAGACCTGGTAAGCCCAAACGGGTAGTGTGTGTAAACTGGGAATGTCTGGAGGAGGCCCCTGTCCTACAGATTTTCAACTCACACCTCCAGCTGAGCTTTTCGTACATCCCTGTGTAGGCTGGGGGCATTGAACCTGAGTGGACAATGTTCAAAGCTTCCATTGCTGAAGCTGCGGCAGAGAGCTGTGGTCTTAGCGTCTTGGGTGCCTCAAGGGGTGGTAACCCATGAACAATGTGGTGGACACCAGTGGTCAGGGAAGCCGTCCGATTGAAGAAGGATTCTTTCTGGGATATGTTATCCGAGAGGACTCCCCAGGCAGATGCAAGGTATCGAAGGGCCTTAGGGGCTGCAGCCTCTGCCATGAAAGAGGCAAAGCAGCGGGTGTGGGAGAGGTTCAGAGAAGACATGGGGAAGGACTTTCGGTCGGCACCAAGGCGCTTCTGGAATACCGTTTGCCACCTCAGGAGGTGGAAGTTGGAAACCATCCAAGCTGTGGTCAGTAAGGATGGGACTCTGTTGACCTCAACTGAGGAGGTAATAGGGCGGTGGAAGGAGCACTTTGAGGAACTCCTAAATCCAACTAACACACCCTCTATGTTAGAGGCAGAGCTAGAGGATGATGGGGGACTGTCGTCGATTTCCCTTGAGAAAGTCGCTGAGGTAGTCAAACAACTGCACAGTGGCAAAGACTTGAGGGTTGATCAGATCCATCCAGAAATGCTGAAAGCTCTGGGTGTGGAGGGGTTGTCTTGGATGACATACCTCTTCAACATTGTGTAGAAGTCTGGGACAGTGCCAAAGAAGTGGCAGATTGGGGTGGTGGTTCCCCTGTTCAAAAAGGGGGACCAGAAGGTGTGTGGTAATTACAGTTCTCAGGCACCCTGGTAAAGGCTACATCCAATGTGCTGAAATGGAGGGTTCGGACAATAGTCGAACCTCAGGTTGAAGAGCAACAATGCGGATTCCGTCTTGGTCATGGGACAACGGATCAGGTTGTCACTCTTGCAAGGATCCTGGATAGAGCCTGGGAGTATGTCCATCTGGTCTACATGTGCTTTGTGGATCTGGAGAAGGTGTATGACCGGGTCCCCCAGGAGATACTGTGGGAGGTGCTGCGGGAGTATGGAGTGGGGGGGTCCCTTCTCAGGGCCATCCAATCTCTGTATGACCAAAGCGAGAGCTGTGTCCGGGTTCTCGGTTGTAAGTCGGACTTGTTTCAGGTGAAAGTTGGCCTCTGCCACGGCTGCACTTTGTCACCAATCCTGTTTGTAATATTTATAGACAGGATATCAAGGCGTAGTTGGGGAGGGCAGGGTTGCAGTTTGGTGGGCTGGGGATCTCATCGCTGATTTTTGCAGATGACGTGGTCCGGATGGCAACATTGGCCTGTGAACTTTAGCACTCACTGGATCAGCACCTCTAAATCTGATGCCATGGTTCTCAGCAGGAAACCAATGGAGTGCCTTCTCCAGTAGGGAATGAGTCCTTACTCCAAGTGAAGGAGTTCAAATACCTTGGGGTCTTGTTTGCGAGTGAGGGGACAATGGAGCGGGAGATTGGTCGGAGAATACTATGTAAACCTACTACTTATTTTTGCCTCTGTGTTTATATACCGGCATTTCCTTTGGGCATTACTGTCACCTGTTTCATTAAATATCGATAGCAGTGTAGTATGTGTTATTGTGTGTATGTTCTTCATTAAAAGAAAGTAACGTGAGTTCCTGTATTCCATCTCCCTTCCTCTACATCACACAAACTTACACTCAGCGTTACAAGAAAGGAGGTACACACTGCACAATTAAGGCCACAAGTCACATGTGGGGTGATCCCCAGCCATCAGGTTTGAATCAGCCAGGTAGAATTTTAAAATACATAACAGTAAATCTGCCAACGGATATACTGCACATACCGTACCTCAAACTATTGAGGACATACAAAGTCCCAAGCTTTTTTACAATTGGTGCAGTAGGTTCCAAATCTCTAATGGTTGCTTACAAAGACAAAAGGTATTGTCAACACTGCAGCTTCCATGGGTCTCCACACAATACTTGACAGACATCTGCAAAACCATGTATTCCTAGGTCAACAAGAAGTCACGCGTCTCAACGGCAAAACCTACATTAACACTATTTTTAAACTTGTGTGGAATTAGATGAAATGGTGGGAATGTATAAAAGAGAGTGCACATACGATTCCAACGAGTCCCACTTTGAGAAAGAATTGTGACAATGCACAACTTTAAAAAAATGTATATAAATATCTCTGCCCATGTTCTCCTACATTAGGGAGATAATCAAAGGCTGTAGCCTTCACTCTCTGAAAGCTGAAGAACAAGCGAATCCACACCCATGTTGTCAATGAGTGACTGAGTCTTTGACCCTACGACAGTCCAAGGTGCTGGCGACTGCTGGGTCCTTTTGCTTCCACAATACTGAAAACAAATGAATTCCCCAATGGTTTAGACCACTGTGGTGAAAGACCCTTTTACTAATCGGACTACAAATAAAACATCCTAAAGACAATTATCCCTTTATGGCCACAGTCTACCCTGTATCAAATTAATACTTTCAGTGGGATAATGCACCATATCTACAAAGCGTGCATCATGGTTCGACCAAATTACATTGATGTCGCAACCGTACATCTCAGGAAACATTTTTTAAAACATAAATTATATTTTATGGCAAATTTTTTTAAATATATATATATATTTTATGGCAAAAATTGAGTTTTTTACATTTCAGCTGCATTTTTAACTATTAGCCTATATTAGTCATTCTATTAGGATGCACCTGCATATTTCGTTGGGCGGGTTCATATGAGAAAATTCCACACATTCCATACATTCCATAGCATTCAAAATTATATTTAAATGTTCACGGTTAAGGTTATGGTTAGGCATGAGGTTACTAATGGTTAAGGTTCGGTATGAGGTTACTGACAGTTAAGGTTAGACATGAGGTTACTAATGGTTAAGGGTAGGCATGACAAGGTTAGGACAGTAGGGCTTGGATCTTGACTTGGTCTTTGTCAGATATGGCATCTGAGTCAGTCCGTATGGCAGCTCCCTCATCAGATACGGCAGCTCCCTCATCAGATACGGCAGCTCCCTCATCAGACACGGCAGCTCTCTCATCAGATACGGCAGCTCAGTCAGCCCCTCCATCTGATACAGGCACTCAGATACAGGTACTTCTCTGTTAGATACGTCAGGTAGCACAGCAGCTTCGACAGGTAGTATGCCATGTATGGCAGATGCCGCGGCTTACTACAGCTGCTCCGATAGGTAGTATGGCATGACTCATCAGGTTCACATTAATATATATTTATTATTATTTATTTTATTATTGCATTACAATTGTATGTCCTCTTCATGTGATGGGGAGCGTCTTGACTGGAGTGAAAAGATCTTAATTGGGGACGCCGGGCTTGCATTACGTTCGGGACCGGAGTGAATGGAACAGTGTTTAGTGCATCAAACCCATTGTGTGATACTGTTCCATTTACCCCAATCCGGATGGTAATGTGAACCCGGCATCCCCAATTAAGATCCACCTACCGCGGCTAAAACCTAGACACTTCAGAGAAATAAACAAAGTCCCAAGCGGGGACCCGTTTTAGCCCGATAGTGCCTATTCACATTTTGTAGAACCCAGAAGCCTAAATAGAAAGAAATATTGCCTAATATCATACTAGAAGGCATCTTCAATGTTAGACCAGCCTCCCCAGGTCCTAGCGCCAACCATACAATAAGTATAGTAAATTGTTAAAAAGACTCTTGATTTAAAATAAAAGGTATATGGGGGTTGAAGTCCTCTTGGCAAAAGGTTGACCTATTGGCCATAATGTGGCCTACAGTGAAGTGCCTTATAGTTTGGGATACAAAAGACTTGTGGCTACAACATTAATAAATGAAATCCAACAGTCTGAGACACTGATTTTCATGTAATATGTCACAATATATACCCAAAAACACAAAAATGTAAATTTATTTTTTAGTTTATTATGGGTAGAAGCATGTAAACCATGAAGAATAAAAACCCAGCCATTTCCCCCATCACAAAAATTAGGATTTTTGTGCAGGATGATACCCTACCTCATTGCAGATTTGATATTTTGTAATTTTCACTTCCTGTCTGTAATGTTTTCTAGTGAAAAAAAGAATTGCCAAAAAACATCCAAGTTTGAGATATCTCCGGCTCTGATGAGCCCACATAAACAACAACGACTCATAATTTGCATCAGGATCAGGTGCGCTGGATGCTGTTTCATGCGGGGGGGCTGAGGGCTGTGTTGGAAAATATGTGACGTCATTATGTCGGCACATTTTTCTGTGTGTTTTGCACACTGTGCCCCCTTAAAAAAAATTGGTGCATGACGATTCTGCTTAGGTCCAATTAAACCTCGAACCTCAAATGATTTAACAAACAGATGTAATCATCTTCTTGGCAGGAGATGGTGGAAAGCAAAAACATTTCCTTGTCCCACTCTTAAAAGCTGCATGTACTGCCACCCACTGTACCACATTATGCAGATTCACGGACAGAGTACGCAGTTTTATGATCTCCTCGCTTGTAGTTTCACTCACTTGTCAGTGACAGCACTGAGAGTGAACGCAAAAACTTACGGAGGACAGCTTAGGAAGTACAGAAAGCATTGAAAAGTGTTTTTTTTACGCTTTTTTGAGGTGTTTGAGAGCTGGAGTGTACCTAAAGTTTTTGACACTTTTCTGCAGCAGAGAGATCCTTTTTCTTTTCCATATTGCTTGAAACCTGTGGCCTGCTTAATAATGTGGAACATCCTTCTAAAGTAGTTTTACTTTTATTTGGCTCACCTGGGAAACTAATTATCACACGTGTCTGAGATGGATTTCAGTGATCCAATGAGCCCGGAGACACAATACCATCCATGAGTTTGATTGAAAAACAAAATATTTAATGTTTATGATACTTTATTCCAATTTGCATAATAATTTTGAATGCTGTGTATTTTGGGGGAGGCTAAAAAACTATTTAAGGGGGCTATAGCCCACTGCTCCTGACGAACAAGCTACCGGAGTATCTGCCGAAGGATCTGCCGAAACATGAACCAGGGCCGGCCATAGTCTCACCTGAAGCAGATCTGAATGAATGAACTGCTGTGCTTTAGCCGCCGTAGTAAGTGCCGAGATACAGGGCCGGCCATAGTCTCACCTGACACAGATTTCTACTACGGTTAATGAATAAGATGCTGTACTTCAGCTGCCGGATTGTACCGTGATCCAGGGCCAGCCAACCCAATATCCAATGTTGGCTAACATAGAGGGACCAAGACCACTATGCGGGCCTAACAAATTCTTTTTTTTGTTTGTATTTTTTGGTGGTAAATCACTCATAGACTAAACCTAATATTGAGGCAATACAGTAAGTGCTATAAAGTGGAAAGGTTTGGCTAATGGAGTGGAGGGATTTGAGATTTACTTCAAACTAACCCACTTGTATCAGACAGTGGTCATAGCCCTCTGTATAAATAATGACATCGGACAGCTGTTACCTTAACAAAGCCATAGACACTAATGCAGTAAAAGCACCCTTAATATAATTCAGCTGTGAATCAATATTTTCTTCAACTGTGTGACATAATTGACCCCATTACACCTTTGTATCTTGATTCAATTTGGTTGAGATAAGATTTTGACAAACCAACAAACTTACCTCTCCTGTTTTAGATTTTTTCTTTGTTGAGACCCGGTAATAGGCAATTCATTTGTAGTGGATGCTGTTGTGTAATATAGTATATTTAAGTTCAGTACACTGAATTACCACACTCACACAGACATTATGTCATATTCCTTAAACTAACACAATACGGGTATAATGGAGTGTGAGTCATGGTATGACATTCACTCGCTTTCCAACACAATCTCTGTGTAGGTTTATTACAAGGCTGTATAATACACTGATCAGTCATAACATTATGACCACCTGCCTAGTATTGTGTAGGTCCTTCTTTTGCCACCAAAACAGCAGCCCCATAAGCAACAAACTGCAATGCTCTGTGTCCAGACACCTTGCTGTCAGAACCAGCATTAACTTTTTCAGCAATTTGAGCTACAGTAGCTCATCTGTTGGATCAGACCACACGGGCCAGACTTCCATCCCCACTTTGAATCAACAAAACCTGGCTGCTCATGACCCTGTTGCCGGTTCACCACTTTTCCTTCCTTGGACAACTTTTGATAGGTACTGACCACTGCAGACCATGAACACCCCACAAGAGCTGCAGTTTTGGAGATGCTCTGATCTAGTCATCTAGCCATCACAATCTTCTTTCTTCTTCATTTTGTCCTCAAAGTTGATGTGTTAGAAGCAGGAAAAATGGGCAAGCATAAGAACTTCAGCGACTAATAATTAGTAGGTAAGAAAACACTTAATGCCGTAGATGTGTACAACAGGGTTTAGTAAAGGTGTAATTAATAAATAACATACTGGTGTAGTAGGTGTAGTTACTAAATAATATACAAAAGGATGTAGTAGAGGTATGGGGACACTGAAATTCTCAATGTTCAATAAAATGGATTGCCCACTACTGATTTACCACATGGTAAATTTGTTATGCTTAAATAAACTAAATCTGGGAACATGTTGATTCAATACTTGTGTGATCATAAATTGATAAATGTAGATGCAACAAAATAAATTATAGTATGGTAGCCTGTATGCTGTGGCTTCTCCCTGGTGTCTTGTGGCTGTGTCTGCAAGCAAATGTCTTGTGATCTGATTCTGGTCAAGACCCCTTGCAGGTTTATCATCTTCCTCTGGGTGAGAAGGAACACACTGTCACTGAGAACCCACGCTCACTTTATCCAATGAAGTATTGGTAGACTGCAATAGAAACTGCTTTAACACAGGAGCTACCCTATGTAGTTACTTCAGAATTAGTTCACTGTTTAAAATAAAATCCTTTCCGTCACTGTCTCAAACCGGTTAAGTTCAACTCCCCAGTCGATTACCCTAGTTCTATCACATTAGGTAATCCCAAGACAGTTATTTCAATGTCAACAGCCTATAGCAAATTGATTAATTACGTGTTCTATCATTCACAGAAATGTAATCTTTTAATAAATTACTGAAAATATAATGGATTGTAGCTCTCTTCAAAACACAAGCGCGGGTTGGTTCCTTGAAACGGGTTTTCTTTCATTGCTTGGGTTGAGCTTAGTTTATGTTAGTACATCCAGGTTCCAGTAACGCCATGAGAACACGTTAGCTACTTATCATGAAAGAGGTTCATAAATCATTGAAAGTCTTTGACTGCCTGCTTTTGGTTAATATAATAATGATTTATATTCAATATAGCAGAGTAAGGTGAGAAACATTAACGCACATTTTTGTACACAGTTCCTACATGACTTCCCTAGTAGTGGCAGAGAACATTGGTTTCATCCTGAAATGTGAGCATATGAACAATAATTGAATGCACCAGCAGCTATGACCCTTTCAGTCATCAGTGTTAAATTTCCACCTATTTACATACTGTAACAGTTTTAAAGCATAATTAGGATGAAAACGCCACTTTTAAGATTTTCCGTATTTTTGGCTTTGGTCAAATCAACACTCTTTGACTGGCAAAATGGGAGCCAACAGAAACACAAACTGCTAAGGTGAGTTGTACAAAATGTTTCTTTTTAGTAAACTCTGTGTACACAAACAATGTTCTCAATTCTTGAGTTCATGTGTACAGCCCCTGGTGATACTTCAAGCAAAGTTTCATGTTGCGTCGAGCCTTCTTAGTGTTTTAAATAGTGATTTTGATGCTATCATAGTGGTGCACCTATTACTCCCATTCAAAAGGCATTATTACCAAAACCAAAAATACAGAAAATCTTAAGTGGCGTTTCCATCCTAATTATGTTTTTAAACAAAGTAGACGCTCGGTTGCATTTTGGCGAGAGTTACGCTTTAACCATTTACCTCAAACAAATCTTTATTTATTTATTCAAAACTTAAAAGTAGTAAATTAAATAATGCATCATGGACTTAAAGAACAACTCTTGTGCAAAATGAACCTTGGGGTTAATAACACATTGCTACTGAGTCAACCGTTCTCTGGGATATGTTTTCATGCTAATCAAATGTGCCCAGTTTTTGTGCAAACTGATAATTACCTTAAAACGCTAGTTGGTTTTGGGCAGTAACTAGAACTGCTGCATTTTCAAAAAACTGCAATGTGATTGTGTTGCAGCAGTGGTGTGTGATGCAAAGCATTCCAAAAACAATCTACGTCCTTATTTCCAGTGGGTTCCAAACTTTTTTGGTTACTGTAGCACCAGGGGTCTTAGTAATGGTAAATGGACTGCATTTACATAGCGCTTTTTCTGACCAACAATGGCCACCAAAGCGCTTTACATTGCCTCACACTCACCCATTCATTCACGCATTCATACACCAACGGCGGTGTCAGCCATGCAAGGCGCCAGCCAGCTCGTCGGGAGCAGATGGGGTTAGGTGTCTTGCTCATGGACACCTCGACACTTGGTCAGGAGGACCCGGGGATCGAACCACCAACCTTCCGATTGCTAGAAAACCTACTTGACCCACTGAGCCACTGCCGCCCCCAGTTTTGGACGTCCACACCCAAAGCAAAAATATTGAAAATACTGCTGTAATATACAGTTTGCACATGCATTGACTGAATCTTATAATTAAGATTTTCGAAATTCATTTCTACAGTGAAAGTAAAAATACAGGGCACATTAATTCATGCCAACGTGTGCCACCATCTTGTTTGTTGCTGTTTCTCTAGACCTTAGCAGAGGAAGTAAATCTTTCCTCAAGTCAATGTAAATGGACAAATTTATAGCGTATAAACTGCAATTAAAGAAGAACTAATAGACCAATCAATTACAAATCTGCAAGTGCACTGCATGGCTATAGGATACATATGCTACCACTGGAATGGAATCAATATCGTGAAAACTGCAGGTGCAGATAAGGCACCAAAAAACTAAGAACAAGATGTGCAATCAAATAATGCAATCACATAAGTAATAATCATAGTTTTGAAATGGAAAGGCAGTGAATACATTGATTTTGTTCTAAAAACATGCAAAAAATGACATTTGTAGCAAGTTGTCAAAACAAAGTCTAGAATGTATGTGTTTGACTATAACTACCGTAACACTATTTAAGTAACGTTTTTGCAAGAGTTACGCTTTAGCGTCCAGTTGACCTCAGATCACTAATTCTCCTTATGCTGTGTTTTCAGGACAGTTTTGGACAACAAGTTTCAGACAGGACAAAATCTGAACTAATGAAAGATGTAAGGTATTAGCCAGACATTCAGAACTGAATTTTACATTTTCCACTACATTATCCAGTCTGAAGATACATCCGTATTAGATCCATTCAACCATTGTCAAAGAGTTAGTGCCCATCCCCTAACCAATTCCAACAGTCTTATATTATTGTGACCTGACCATCAACGGGTTAATGAACAGAAACTAGCACCTGTTTTATGCATTGTCAACATCTGACACATTACAGAAATGTCTCTCGGCCACAGTTATATATGTTTTTATTGAACACAGGAACAATACAGGGACAAAATAACTAAATTCCAAAAATGAACATTGTTGTTTTGCCAATAATGTACATTGCTTGTTAGTTAGATATTGTGAAATATTAATTTTGCTATGCAAAAATTGGCTATACTTTGTATTACCTAAGTTGATGTTTTCAACCCCTGGATCAAATATGCTAGTTCATCATGTTTACTAGTCCAAAAACAGAGTTTATGTATTTTTTGTAGTTTTTAACAAAGTTACATCGTGCAGGTTAAATTCAACTGTACTGCGCTGTCCAATGCAGTACTGTACTATTCTGGATTCAACTGTACTGTGCAATTTGCTATCTGATCATGTAATTTTCAAATGGAATTTGTGCTAAGCTTCGGCACATAATGTTTTAGTAAATAGATAGCAATAATTTGGTAGAAAGCAAAGTTCTGCAAAGAGTTGTCCATGTCTTCAATCTTGTCTCCCCTTCCCTGGCTTTCATTCATTTATTTCTAGAATTTTTACTTTTCGTTGTCTTTCCATGTTGTCTCTCTGGTCTTTATCTTTCTCACTAAAACTCTTTTGTACATTCGATACCATTCTCTTCTTAGGCATTATATGACAGGCTTCTGTGTTCTCTCTGTTTGAGAATAAGCTCATTGACGTTGACCACGTGTCCGAGCCTGCAAAGCTTTGATTGACAATTCAGCAGGCTCTCCAGAGCACTCATTACAGCCCACTCTTGTATGTAAATTTACAAGTCTGTGTTACTTTATTACTATAAATTGATACAGTGTGGTGATAATAAACAATAGGCCCAGCATAAAAAATCCTGACACCCAGTAGACTGGTGATTTCTTCTGCCAAGGGCTACATCTTGTGTGTCTTCTAGTGTCTTCTTGCACTCCTGAATGCTCTGCCCAAAATAAAAAAGAATACTTTCCCCAAATCTCGCTATCATTTTTTTATTGGTTAGCATAACTACCACAACCACACAATCCCATGTTATTTTAAGGGATAGGTTATCCTGCATTTATAAACATGTTGGAAGGTGGTATTTACCATGTACAACTAGGTAACAATTTACTTGTACAGCCATCTTGGTAATTAATGGGACATTTTGTCATCAACCACAGTCATTCTTAACTCTTTACCAAATGCTGATTCTTGTTCCAATAATAAAAACAACTCTCAGGGGAGCAGCTCTGCTACACGGTTCAGGCCTATCCTGTAAATGTGAAGGAAGAGTTAAGGATGTTGTGTCCCCTAATTAAAAACACTATCTAACACTATTTGATACATTAAGGAAATAACCTAGATAAAATCATTTTCAGCAGTTGAATGCCTCGGAGTGGTGTCCTTGGGGGGGGGGGGGTACTGTAATCCCCAGTTATTGTTCTTATAGTGCTTTGCATGGAGTTATTATTTATGTGGTATGTCCCTTTAAGAATGTGACACCTCTCTCTAGTTTGGCCAATTCCAGGATAGGTTTAGGTTTAGGTCAAGCTGGTATCTTGTAGATCTGATGAATAATGATTACGTTCAGCCATGTTCTATTAGCCAGTTGGCTCTTTATAAAAGTTGGCCAAACTAGAGAGAGGTGTCAGTCATTGATTATCTGTACTGTTGCGTGTTTGGTTGCTGCTCTTGCTGTAAAATGATTATAGGTTATACTTTTTTTGTGCCTTTTCCACATTTAAGAGTCGTAAGTAGGATAACTATGTTGACTGTTTGATTGCTCTTTATGTGACCTCAGTGTTCTATGCCACGTTAAGAGCATAGAGATCCTGTAATATATATTTGTGGTTCATTTCCAATATTCATTCCATTTTCCTAGTCAGCAAGATTCATTGTACATCTTTTATGTTACTACAAGAACTGGTTTCAATAAAAGAACCACAGAGCTCAAATACCTGCCTTGGTCTCCCTTTCTCTTCACCCAACAACGACCTTGTGACATTGAAAGTTTACAATGACAATTCGGTTGCAGTGGAGACAGTCAGCTTTAACTTGAGGGTATATTCATACATATCAGATGAACTGTTCATGAATTAGATCACCTTTTCCATATGGTCCCCCCATTTTCGTTCAACAAAAAACATTGGACAGTTCAACATAATGTGGAGTAAAGTAATTATTGTCAATATTTGGTCAATTATCCTCTGTAAGCAATGACTGCTTAAAGTCTGTGATGTATCAACATCACCAGACGCTGGGCATCTTCGCTGGTGATGCTCTGCCAGGCCTGTACTGCAGCCAGAAAAAAGAACACTGCAATATGGCCAGTAAACTTTATGATTAAGTGTCAAGGTAGTATACGATTGATAATCCAGAATTTTATTATTTTAGTAGAATACAATGTCAAAACCAAATTTTACTTCCATTTTAACTCAACCTCTTTACAATGGTTATCCAAAGACAGCAGTTAAATTTAACTGTGTTGCTCAAAGACAGAGCAACTGATATATCATATTGCCAGCTTTTGCTTGATGTATTTGAACATTTAACCACTGTCCTGAAATAAAAAGATGACCAGACATCCCTATTTTCTGGAAACAACCCCGTGTTTGAGGTCCTAGACTGGTTAGCCCTCAGAAATCCAAGAGTAATAGTGAATTGTAGACAATATTTTTTCAGACACTTTAGTCAGAATTGCATGTAAAATGTCTCTCCATGTATCACAAATCTTGTAGGAGCAAGTTCATTCAGTGATACATTGTAAAACACTACATAATCCACATCCATAAATTATTTGGACAGTATTGGCTACTATTGTAACTAACATGAATGCAGTAATGTAAGTTGCACTGCTATGTCTTCCAAATGTAAGAAAGATGTCTAGGGTAAATCTATTTTTTTTAACAGTTGAAGTTAATGTAGTTTCTCATGCAGCAAAGGATGTTAGTCCAAAAGTCCCATTTTCTACTGTTAAAAATCTGTTCAACACTAAAACACCCCAATACATATAAATTGAAGGCTGTGTTACTCATTACAGCACATCCACAGTTGAAAATAGAATAATTATCTTTTCTAAATAACCACCACTAACATATTATCTCTCATTTACTCCATGCCTTCCTTGTTAGTGAGTGACTCATTTTAACTTGGAGCTGATCAGGGTCAGGAGAGATGTGAACAGCCACAATCCCAGCCTGAGGGCAGATCGACTGGTGGCCAGAAAATTTATTCAGAGGGTGCTGTCCCTGCATCTGCCTTACTTTGAAGTTACTCTCTCAACTCTGGGTTGTCGTACGTGACTTTGTGCCCAGAGAGAGAAAGTAGAGAGAAAGAGAGTGTGTGTGTGTGTGTGTGTGT